>JAUMHQ010000074.1:1129313-1141421 GCA_032361165.1 Enteromius paludinosus
TTGCCTTTCATATCTATTTGAACTATTTGTCATTAATAATGCCATGAGGGACAGTTACAACGCTGCGTTACAACAAGTATATTTATTTTTACACATAATTGGTTCATAAATGTGACCATGGCTGTGAAAACCAGGTCCTCTCCACCACTGCTCTCTCTCTCTCTCTCTCTCTCTCACATCATCTTTTTCTGCCTCCATCTTCAGGAAGTCCAAGTCAGTGGATCATTCCCTTTTGCGTCCAGCTTGTGGGGCGAACAGATGAAGCTGAGTCATGGGTTATCCTGAACGGATGAGGATATTAAAACAGGTGGTAGAACAAAGGACGCTTCCCAATAGCTTCACCCATCAGA
This sequence comes from Enteromius paludinosus, assembly GCA_032361165.1. Lineage (NCBI taxonomy): Eukaryota > Metazoa > Chordata > Actinopteri > Cypriniformes > Cyprinidae > Enteromius > Enteromius paludinosus. The sequence continues at coordinate 1,129,664 of JAUMHQ010000074.1, forward strand.
AGGGAACCAAGGCCATGTCGCAGCAGTAGCCCTTCCTGACTTTGGACATTCCTCCTAACCGGAGAACAAATAGGAAAACATTTTGAAAGCTCAGCTGCAGTCCCTGATTCACAGGAAAACCTGACACACGATACAACATTAATAACAATAACTTCAGAAAGAGAAGGAGCTTTGGAATAGTCCCTAAAACTATCGGTGGAAGTTCCTGCTTTTTAGCGTGTTCACACAGCAGGAAGTTATTCAGAGCAGTTTAAAACAGTTCAATAGGAACTATCAGTGATGTCCAAGTGTACATTTACACATATGCTGATTTTGAAAACTGGAGAAACATATGTAATAGGAACGGCAAAAAATATAGGGATAAGACTTAATTTAGTGTGAGATGAACTTGTTTAGCCGTTACTGCACCTGTCTGCAGTGCCTCATCTCCGGACCCCTGCTCTCAGCTGCTCGTCTCTTCTCTGGACACAGAAGATGGTCGTATTTAGCTGGTGGAGCTATTAATAACAGTTTACAAATTAAAGTTTTGAGTCATATGATGCAATTTCAAGTGTTTCTTTGTCTCTGGAGTGTTAGGAGCTGTTAGAGCAGAGATAAGATCCTGAAGATGCAACGATTAAACTCTCAAAACCAAAGAGATATTCTTTATAAAAGTTATGTCTTGTCCACACCTCCTAAAACCACTCGTTTAAACACGCCTCCACTTCTCTCCGTCACAGAGTGGGTTTATTTTCACATGTTTCCAGAAAGAAAGAAGGCGGAGCTATTATTCTGTCTGTAGTGTTGCTGCGGGCGCCATGTTCTGGAGACGCTGTGTGTCGTTGTGAAAGTGCTTCTAAAAGAGACACGACTAGAAATCAGTGTTAAGTTGTGTTTCCAACACTGTTCCAGAACAGTTGAACACAAATATAATACAGCTGGCCAATCAGAACACACCTCGCTTTTTTAGAACAAGGAGCTTTGTACAAATCGATCGTTTCAGGAGGCGGGGCTTAGAGGAGAAACCATCATGTACAGTGTGTGTTTTTAAACCACATAAACATAATGACATGTCACATCATACAACCCCTTTAAAGCACCTCTTAACCCTCTTACAGCATTTTTCATCACTGAGGATAAATATTGAGAAGTACGTGAAAGTAAAAACACATTTTAAAATCACTTCCTTAACATTGTAAAAAATTCTTACACCAATACAGACACAGATAACCACTCCGTCAGTCATCAGTCCTGCTCTGTGTAACTGCAGTCACACCAGAGAACAGTCATTTACTTGAACAACGACTATAAAACAAAATACAGTAGTCAAGGATGTACTGCAAATTTGATTTGATAGACAATCACACTCAGTGGCGCTATCTTTGAAGAATGACAGCACGAAAAACCTTCATGCTGTATGACTTGTTCATTATTACACTAAAAAAGAAGTGAAATGTTCATCAGCAAACGTATTTCAATCTGTGACTAATGACACCACATATCACATTTCAGTAAATGAGAGCAATTGCAGAGAGAAACATGATCCCTCATGAATCTGGCTGGCCAACTTGACTCTGTTCCAGTGTATTTTACGGCATAATGCTCCAGTAATCACATTTGACCAATTGGACATTAGCTCTGTTTATGAGAAGTGAATATCGACTGCAGCCTCACGAGCAAACTTTGGTAAATGTATACTGCACAGTCATTCTGCCTTTTCTGGGCCCATAACACAATTTAGTGTCCATTTGCACATCAAACCGATTCTGTAAAGCACACTTTTCTGTAAAGACCTTCCGTGGTACCACAAATGTAAATACATAAAATATAGATATATCCACAGGCAGACAGAGAAAGGCATTAGTCTATTTTAATAAGGTTTCATTGAGACATTTTTTGAGGTTTTATCAGCTGATCTGCACTAAATTACAGTGCTTATGTTACACATTATACTGTAATAACTTGCAAAAGCAATAACTAGATAAGGTGTTTGTTTACCACACGGTTAGTCTTTGATTGTATTGTCTGAAGATACTATGTGTAATTTTCCACCTGCTTTCTCATCCTCTATAAACGATGCCTAGCACAAAAAATTATCGGCCAGAGTTTGTTAATTGTGTGAAAAACAAACAAACAAAAGCCCAGGCAGAGGTATGAGCAACAATAAAAGCATCGTACAGCACAGAGACCCACCTGTAATTAGAAGCAGCTCCAGAAAACAATAGCATCTCTATTACTCAGTCCTTACTAATCTTGTTACTCTGTAACATGACCTGTATCATCTGAAATATCTCATAAGGCATTTGTTGGGTTCTTCTGTGCGCACAACACAGCCTGCCGTGCCAGAGCATCAGGAGGGGTGTTTAGTTTGAGTTGGTTCTGGCTATAATGGGTCCATTGAAACCCACAGAGAAACAGTGCCATGCATTTTTAATCAGGTGGCTTCTGAGGTCGCCTGCTCCACTCGGAGGATGTGAATTATGAGCAACGGTGGGATGCAAACCGAACTGAACAATGACATTACCTCACGACAGGAAGAGAGTGATTTTATTACAGTGATCTGTCACTTTCAGTTCAAGTGAGTGCCAGAACTCTTATCTGTGAACATCGGATGGGGGCTCGTCCGGGATTGTTACTCCAAAGATCAGGTCAGAAAATAAATCTTCCCTGAACCTCTCTTGATGGCAGAAGCATGAGAATAAGGACTCTGAGCGTTGCGTGGGGGTTTTTGAGTTTCTCCTGCGAGGCTGTGAGGAGTTGTGCGGAGATCCGGTGCGATGAAGACCAGCGATGCTGCACCCAGAACAGCAGCAGCAGCATCACGCCTGTCCGGCAGCTCCCGCTGCACAGCTTCCTGGACAACCTGGAGTGGATGGTCCGCAAGCTGTCAGGACTGCTGATCCTGCTCTTGCTCTTCGTGGTGGGTTACTTCATTCAGCGTGTGGTATGTCCGCGTCCCCGCCGTCAGACGCCCGAGGAGCCGTCTCTTCTGCATGGACACGCGTCCCAGGACTCGCTCACAGGGGACTTCAGTTCCCCGGTGCTGCTGCTTCCCACGTACGAGGAGGTCAATTATCTGCCCACGTATGAGGAGATCATGATGGAGGTGAATGGAGACAATCTGAACTCAAACACAGGAGCGCTAGAGGAGAGACGAGCAACACATCTAGAAGACCCATAAACTCTCTGTAATCTACTCTGGAACAGCTGATTCATTCACAGTGTGGACACATTCGGGTTCAGCTCTTACCGTAAGTGTTTTGAAATAACCAGTGTGGTGTGCAAAAACGTGCAACATAACACACGCACGTCTTCTCAAACAGTGTTGATTACAGTTTTCATTGAATTGTATTGTGCTTACTGTGCACGGAATCAGAAATGAGAAAGAGACTACTGTACTTTGCACACTAGCTGGGACAACTTGAAAAAGTTTTTAGCTTGAAGTTAAAAAGCAGATTTTAATGTTCATCTGAAGTGTTATGGAAATATATGAGATTCTACAAATTCGTGGCTAATATGCCAAACCTTAAAATAGAAATTGTCATGAGACTGTGTTGGCCAGCCTAATTCACCATCAACAGATATAAACACACATTTCAACGCATTTCTGGATCACGGAAGAACACAAGTGAAAAATTTAAAAACAGAACACTTTTTGTATGTTAGAATCTAACTTGAAGGTCAGCAGAAAAGATATCATGTGAAAAATAAAAGAAGGTTTCTTTATATAAAGTTCAGAGAGTGAATATTCGGACTCTTATCGATGAATACAGAATCTGTTTTGTGCACATTAGAGCTCTGATGCAAGCTGTTGCTTCGAACATAAAGAGGTCATGATGTAGCTAAAAAGAGCATTATTTTGTGTATTTGATATAATGTGTTTATGTGGTTTAAGATGCAAGAAACACATTATTTTACACATACTGTACATTATTGTTTCTCCTCCTCTCATGGACACACCAAGGACAAAAAAGAAGGACCAGGGCCCAGTTTTTCAAAACTAATCCAGTGGGATTTTGGATCATGGATTGGATCAAATCTTGGAAATGGGTTTTTCAAAAGGAAAAGAGGGATTCTGAATGAAGATCCGAACACATAATCCAGTCTTACATCTGATTTAGATCAAACCTGCCCTTTGGGTGATTCAACACTTTGAGCTCAGATTGGGATCGATTTGATCCAAAAAAACAGGATTATCCTGATCCCATCAGAAAGGTGGATTCAGGTGGGATTTATTGACCTAAATAAACCCAATTAAATATATAGTTTTTTTTGTTAAGTGAATGATCACACACTTAATGGTTACTGATGATATATAAATTCCTTCATATTTGAAGCCTATATGAAGCATGTCACATATAATGATATAGAGATATGATAACAACAACAAAATGATATCAAAGCTATTGGATGTCAAATAAATGTCACTGTTGCTCATAGCTCTATAAAACAAACATCGGCTATCTGTGTTCACTGGTGTTTTGTCTACCTGTGGTTTTGTGCTGAGCCAGCAGGATACACTGTTGGTAAACAGGATTTGGTCATCCTGAAATGTGATATTTGGATCACAGTGATCCAACCCAATGTTCCTTTAAAAAACTGCCATAAAAGTGAGATAGATCAGTAAATCCTGGAAAGCAAAACATGGGATTTCTAAATCCAGACCAATTTGATCCAGATTAAATTTTTTGAAAAACCGGGCCCTGAAGATGAACCGAATCAAATGTAATATGGATGGTCAGATTTGATGTGTTCAGGAGGTTAAAATTCAGCAAGATTTAGTGGAATAACACTTCTTTGGTCTCTTCTTGGGCATCAGATGACAGGCTTGGAGAAGCTCAGCCACAAACAGGACACAGATGCTGGGAGGTCTCCGGCTGGAGGCGGTATGGAGACGGTGCAGTCGGGATATCCTCGAAAGAAGCACTGAACTTCCTGATGCAGGGACATGAAGGTTTAATGTTCATCAAGAGCCCAGAAGGATGGTACGAGGACATATCACCCAGGGCCCAGTGTAACTGTCAAACTATCTCTCAGACAGAGCACGATGCGAAGAGACTGCTAATTCTGGTCCATACACTAGGTGGCGCTGACCAACATGGCTTTTTACCTCAGATATGTGTCTTGTTTATGGATCTAACATCGTCCACAGCTAAAGTACAGCATTACAATAAATGAATGAATACATACAATTAACACAAGAATACATCTGAAAATATAAATAAAGCTAAAATTAGCATCAAACTACATTCAAAATGTATGAAATTATTGTTTCAGAAGATCTGGAGAGCAAACAGAGATCTCTAGATCACAAACTTCAGTGGAGAGTTACTAGAAATGAAGAACGTGAGGAAATAAATCTGATCTCAGGTTCCAAAGATAAGAAGAACTTGTCCTTGTCAATCTTCTCTCTCTGAATCGATCAGAGTACTCTTCTTTAGTGTTTGTTCACACTGCAACCACATGATCTTAGCTCAAATCTGATTGGACTTTACCATCGCGGAGCAATGGGGGAAAACTCCACACTTGCTTGTTTTTTGGGTTGCAAACGATCACACACGGTGTGAAGAGCTGTTGCTGGTGCTTTCCCTAGCCTCCGAGACAATCCTCCAACACCTGGAGATGATGAAGGGCAGAAGAATAAGAGCACTTGTAAAGGCCTGCATGTGCTTGTGCTCCAGAAAGACTAGAGCATGGACTGAAGAAGTGACATGAGTGGAAACTTCCGTCAATGGCAGGTAAAGGGTTAAACATCGCACTGTTTTTAGCTCGGATTATATGACAAAGGATTCACATTTCTTTCTTTATTTACTAAATATTGATTTATTAATTATGACAGTATAGAGCAGACAGGAAGGATTCAGACTGTCAGTGACTAAACTGCAAATGAGTGTCTGGTAGAAGTGTGTAGTTCCAGTGAGATGGATCTCTCACCAAACATAAATCAAGTCTTCACTATAAAAATTCATTCTTGTCACAAAATCTTCATGAAATGATATGATATAAATAACACAATTTTCACGATATGAATTCATATGCCCGCCATAGCCTCGTACAGTGAGAGCGTACAGCAGTGGAGATCAGTGTGAGCCGTCTCAGTGTGTGCTTTCATCGCCGCGCAGACACACTGCTCCTGACCGATGAGCTGGCTGCTTTTTCCCGCTCCATAGCAAACTCCATTTCGATTTTAGCCTGGATTTTCTCCCAGTCCACTTCCACCTGAACATAAGACACACAGAAACAATGAAAGCCCTATTCCCTCCAGCACAGACATTTAGACAGAGTTACAGATCCACAAACATGTCTTACTCCCTCAGAATACTGCAGGAATCTCTTGTTGGTTTCCTGCTTTCCAAAGTCCTGCAGGAACTTCTGTCTGTGAGCGAGCACCGTGTCCACGTGAGTTTTGTACTTCACCGCCAGCTCCAGAGCCCTGCGGAGAGACAGGCATGAGCTGAAAACTGTGACTATGTCATCATGCCAATTCGTTGTATCTGAGAAACACTTTATTTTCCTGAGAGAAGGAGAAGTAGGTGTGATTGTGCTGCACAGAACGATCAGAGTATGACGGGTCGTCAGGATGATAACTACAATCTGAGTAAGACTACATTAAAACGAATACTGCTGTATGCTTACTAACAACAAGCTTATTGCTGAAATGTTTTCATTTAAAATACTTTCAGACTAAAGCTAAAAATAAACTGTGGAGACTTTCATTTGAATAAAACTTATTAAAACTAACTAGGACAAGGTTGACTAAAGGAGATTAACACAGGACTAAGATTAACAAAGATAACGACCACAGCCATAACCGTAAATACACAGAGAAACAATGGCGTGGGAATCATGCCAGCCAATCAGAATCCTTTCTGCTGTAACAAGCTTCAGAATTTAAAGCACTTGGAATAAACCGAAGATGGTTCGCTGGACGCTGAGATAGTTAAATCTAGAGCTGAAATGAACTGGACCTGTCCCAGTTGTAGAGGTTGATGTGAATCTGGATGGCGTGGTAATTGAGGTTGGCCTGCAGTAGAGTGGCCTCGGCCTCCTGCACGTGTCCGCTGAAGAGCAGCATGTGAGCCAGACTCGAGTCTCTCGACGGCAGCTCCTTGATGAAGTTGATGTACTGCACCTTGTCAATCTAGCAGAGACGGAGACCGGGGTTAAAGAGACGGAGAGGACACAGTGATGCGAGATATGGTCTGAGCAGATTCACCTCTCCTATAGCTGCATACGCCGCTTCTGCTGTGCTCAGCTCCCTATTGGCCATCGCCAGACCGGCCAGACACGACCACAGCGTCTGATCCTGTAAGAGAGCATTTAACATTTGTCATGTTCTCTGTGTTCTATTGTGAATAAAATATTGGTTAATGGGATTTTAAAGTCTTTCAGTTTTTATTTTATTCAAATGTTTTTTACATTATTCAATATCTGTATCTAAAAACGAATGTTATTTGTGTCGTTGCTTTCTTGTATATATTCATGCTGCTGCTTGTAGTTAGACAGGGTAGTTTATTTCCACCAGACTCGTGAGACAGACTGAACCATGAGTAATCTGAATCGTTACACCCCTAATATTCACATAATATCTATTTGAAACAGAACAATTATTTCACTGTATTTTTAGGTGAGAGACTTCTTTCACAAACACGAGAATCACTAGTAAACTGCTCGTGTACGTGTCATAAATTAACGTTGACCAGCACTCTAAATATGATGAATAAACTCTGTACGTATACAACTGTAACGTCAAGTTACATAAACTACCATAAATGTATAATAAACAAACATTCATTCAGCTGACACAGACTGAGAGTTCTATTTTCAGTACGGTGTGGCTGATACAGAACGCGCTGGCTATTAACCGCTGCCCTCTACTGGTGTCACACATCACAGAGGACGAGATGAACAACAGCTAGAGAGACAGACCTCCTCCTCAGGAGGACAAATCACAACGTCAGACACTCACACCTGACCTGAATCACAGCATATGCTCGTTAGGTATGTTTTACAGTCTGACTGCTGTTTTGAGCTGGTTCTAAGCAACTAGATTCTGCACTTGACCAGCTTAAACTAGCAGCCACGCTTCCAAACATACCTAACGAGAAGCATGTCTCAACAGGGTGGAGTTTATTCTTGTTCACTGTGTTGAGCAGCAGGATATACAGTATTTTGGTTTTGTTGACCGTTTATTTGAAGTATAATGTCTCATTTCCTCCTTTTGATTTTATCTTTAAACAAACTTTAGATTTCAGCTTCCATGTCTGGAGTGTATTTATCTGAGTACAGGATCAGTTTTCTGAAGGTTCTGTGAGTGTTTGGTCAGATATGATGACGGTGTGCTCCACTGACCTTGGCGAAGCGGCAGATGCGGAGCGCGTCCTCCCAGCGGCCGCTGGCGGTGTACTCGTGCAGTAAGCTGGGGTACGGAGACACAGCGGTGCACACCAGAGAGCCGTCCACCCGTCGGACCGTCACCTGAGTGCCCTCGTAGCTCACCATCTGAGGAGGACGACTGAACTCACTGCAGGACACATGACCCAGCACACGTCATGTTCAACGGGTCGCTAATAAATAAGCTAATACATGTTCTAAAAGTTCTAAACAGTTAGTCCGGTTACCTGCTGTCTTTAGTGAAGACGGTTTTGGGCAGCAGGTCTTTGTCCACAAACACCACACTAGGGTAATACCACACTGTGAAGCGGCTGTCCTGGATTCCACACAGGATGTTAGCCAAGTCGTTCCAGGCCATAGTGTCCACCATCGACCCTGAGGAGCGAGGACCAATCGCACAGGTCAGTTCAGGAGAACCAGGCTTTACAGGAACACTCCACTGTGTTTGCAGTAAGAGGTAAACAGTGGAGATCTACCATTATTTCAATGCATTCGGCCGATCTCTGGGTCTGGCCGAGCACTTTTAGTTGTAGCTTAGCATAGAATCTGATTAGACCGTTAGCATCTTGCATTAAAATGATCCAAGACTTTCTCTTCAAAACGTGACTCTTTTGTAGTTCCATCGTGTACTAAGCCCGACGGAGAAGGAAACATGCAGGGGACTATTTTAGGCGCTGTGTGATTTGAAACTCATGGTAAAGTTCCTTGACTGATACGCCAGACTGAGAGTATAAATCAAGTTTAAACAGGACCAATATTGAAACTCTTTCCTTTAACTGACTGTACTCTTACCGATCTTGTGGATGCTGTGCGCTCGGCCCAGCTTTCTCACAGAGGTCAGGTAGAGGTCACGGTTCTTATCGATCAGTGCGATCCTCCTGTCATTAGACGAGCCACACTGATCCAGCGCGATGAACACCACCTCAATCTGAACAGAGACACCACACATCATCACCAAGCCTGGCTGCTGAGTCTGTCCGTCATCCCACACTGATGCAGTGATCAACGTTGATTCATTACTGAATTAATCCACCAGTTTTGAATCAATCAAGTCAATGTGTCTGAAATCACATGCCCTCCTGAGCAGGTACAACCCCAACAAGAGTGTGCTCTATATAGTGTGAATGTGTGCAGTCCTACATTCATCACCTACCAGTGTCCATCATATGACCAGAATCATCATCCTGGTACTTTGAGCCTACTCTTTTATGAGCACTGTGAATACGGACATACTGTTTCCTACCACCTATACAGATTTCAGGTGCAGCAAGCACGTCCTTCATTTCTAGAAGAATTAGCTGTTTGACCAAATCGATTCAGTGAAGGACAGACCGGAGCTTTTAGTTTCACATTTAGAGAATCATTTTATTTATTTTTTTATCATTTTATCTTCAAATGATAATAAATAGGCATAAACCTAAATTAAACCTAAAAACATTTTCAAATATTTAATGTCAAAGTTAAACCTCTGTGCTACTTCTGGAGAAGATGTTCAGCTCTGATCCGAGAGCAAGTATATTAAGGTGTACTGTACTGACTCTAGCAGCCAGATTAACCGCCTGCGCTCTTACAGTCAGTCTGAGAGGGGGCTGATGCAGAGACAGAACTGCAATAGTGTGTGTGTGTGTGCGCTTACCTTGTGGATCAAAGGTTTGCCGTCACCAATGGCTTTTCCCGTCTGAGCCTCGAACAGAAAGACGACTGGAGGAGAGAAAGAGACACGGTGACTGAACACATTGCACCAGCAGCAGAACACACTCGTGACTGTATCAAGGATGTTCCTAGACGGCACTTTGAGAGCTCGTGTGTGAGTGGGGCAGCACCTCGTTCGTCGCTCGTGTCTCGTAGGGCGATGGTGTCGTTACTCAGCGAGATGGACTGAGAGCTCAGGGTGTCCGTTCTCAGGCCGGGACTCTTGGGAGACGACACCAAACGGCCCTCATACGAGTACACGAACACCTCGGCTCCATCCACCAACAGAAAGAGCCTGCACAGAAGAACAGACAGTATGTGTGTGTGTGCTATTTTCATTCAACTACTGGTTCTTTTGAGCTGTTTCTCACCTCTCGGCCTGCACGATGAGACTGACCGTTCCCTCCTTCAGGTCAAAGATCAGCGGGGTGTTCCAGTTCTTAGCACTGAAACAGCACAAGAGTGTGTGAGAGTGGGCAGGGATTGACGGACCTCAGACTGAAGGACAGGAGGAAGAAGCACCTGTAGACGTAACACTGCAGAGAGGTGGTGACCACCAGATGACCGTGAGCCAGCGAGGCTTTGATGACCCGATCTCTGAACTCCAGAATATCCACTGCATCATTCAACACGTTTCTGACCTGAGCAACATACACAAAGCTCACTTTGAACAAAAACGCATCAGCTGATGTGGAAAGCGATGGGAGCGGTCCACACGGAAGCAGCATTACAGTAATGTCCTGAAACAGGCTTCATCTGGGTCACAGGAGGCTGGGTGTACCTGCATGGTGCGTCTCTTTGTGAGTGTGATCTCAAAGTTCCTCCACTCCCAGCGCTGCTCCACGACGTGAGCGAACAACACGTGTCCGTTTCCACAGGCTCCGGCCAGCTGAGTGCCGTCTGCAGACCAGGCCAGACTGAACAGACTTCCGGTGCTGGGCTTCTCCAGAGAGTACGACCACTGACACACACACACACACACACACACACACACACAGAGTTACAGAGCTGTCTAGTCTGAGCAGTAGACAGTGAGCTTCACCATCAAATCTTAAATTGTGACATGCCAGGTCATACCCTGCACATGATGTTGATATTTAGCTAAAATTCAGCTGTGATGTAGGTGACCATGATTCAACATAAACTCAACGTCTAATGTCAATGTTAAAGTGATGTCTAATACCGACGTCAGTTGTTTCTTAGGTTGTGTAACTATAATACAATGTTAAAACTGACATCAACACAATTTTCATTTTAAACCAGATGAGTAAAATACTTAAGTTCTTTTAAAATTGGATACTTTAAGACTTTTACTCAAGTCTTATTGGAATTGGTGACTTGTAATGCAGTCATTTTTACAGGAAGGTATCCGTACTTTTACTCAAGTACAGTTTTCAGATCCTCTTTACGCCTCTGACACAGAGCCAGCACACAACAGACAGACAGCTCGCACGAGCAAACACACACACACACACACACACTGAAAACTGCTTTATCAATTAAAAAAATTAACCTACTATCTCCCTGTAGTGTGTGTGTGTGTGTGTGAGGACAAATGAGGACATAAATGTATATAATGACACAGATATGACAGAGGTATTAGAAGTAGAAGGTCTCCACTTTTCAAAACACTTATAAATCACACAGAATGAAGTGTTTGAGAATGTAAAAGTGTGTTGTGTTTCCTGTAAGG
>JAUMHQ010000074.1:1185639-1201223 GCA_032361165.1 Enteromius paludinosus
TGCATATAATGTTGATAGCAGTGTATGTATATTACCTATTGTAAATTGTCTTCATATCCATCACTTATCCATAGTACCTCTTACACTGTATGTATGCATAATTATGGACGTCCTTGTTGCCTGTCTAGAGAGCATAACACCTACCAGAGTCAAATTCCTTGTATATGCAAGTATACTTGGCCAATAAAACTGATTCTGATTGAAGAGGGGAGTGAACTCCCTTCCTTAATTAAAACTCACCTGTCTGTAGCTTCCGAGTAACTGTTCAGACCTTCATTATCTCATTCAGGTGTTTGATTGGGGTTGAAGCTAAACTCTGGGACTGGACTGGTGTTATCCATCCCTGCTATAGAGTCAGGGCGACCATTTCTGGTGACTGAATGCCGTTTTTATACTTCAATGCTATTAAAACCAAGGAGATTACTTGTTTTTAACTGTACTCCGTATAAGCAAACAAGCATTAATTGAGTGGGTCTTGAGAGTGTTGTATTGCAGGTGTTCATAAAAACAGGAGGCCACGTAACTGATTCCATTTGATGCTTCTCAAAAACCCTTCACAGCAGCTGGTTTGTTTGCTTACTACTGAGCCAACGTAAAATGACACCAAATACTGGTAAAGCATTTAAATCAACTACTTCAATCTCTTTAGTTAACTTCAGATCAATAAATTGGTTAAAAAGAGCCGGCAGTGTAGATAAGTGGACATGCATTGAAATATATGTATTATTGGCTCACAAATTACTCAAATGTATATCGTTCAGAAAACCAACAAGAGAGTCATTATTTCAGTATATTAAAACAGTTTATCCACCAATCAAATCATTCAAAGAGCTTTTGTCCTTTGCTTAACAATACACCTTTATGACACTAGGACTTCTCTCCAGTGGCCTCATGGGATAGTCAAGGGTCCAATAGATACGCCCTCGAGAATGACTGGAAGTATTGGGTCTTCTGGGTACTTCCCACCTAATACTAGATTTCCTACTACTACTATTTTTATGTTTTTTTTTGGTCCATATGGCAGAAATAGTAAGGTTTGCATGTTGTTTCAAATCCACAGTTTGACACGGCTGCAGAATTTGCATCAAACCTTTTAACACGTTTACAAATAATGTTAATTTTGAAATCATCAGTGTTGAAATCGCTGATGAGGATTTTCAAATACACACCGATATTCTTAAATTTTTCTGAAAAAAAAAAGAAAGAAAGTATAAATATATATAAATATCTGAAGCTGGTGTACAGCTTGGTGATGCTCACAAACACGCATAAGAAAATATACATTAGAAACACAGAACATATTACATTAAAAATGATACTTATGTCTTTAATCCAGAAATATTAGGACAGCTCTACTGACCTCCAGTGATCCTAGTGAACTCAGATCACATGAAACCTGACACTGCATTCAGAGAAACGTGGAGCTGAAGAGAATAACAGAGTAGGAGAGGGAGTCCTGATAGACGCCCACTCAGAGAAAACAACGCAAACCGTGTCAAAGCAGCTCTACGGTATATTATCGTTCTCCTCTGGTCAGACAATCCAGTTTAAATCTGAGCAGCAGTCGAGTCAGATTGGGACTCATCTGGTACCCGTGATCTTGTCCTGACCGCCGTTGAAGAGAATGTCAGAAAGTGCACTATTTTGTAGAAGACCCAACAGAAGATCAGGTTAAAGGGAACATGCTCAGGCTATCTAAAGAAACATCCAGGTCAAAATATAGACCACTTCAACAGCAATCCAGATTTGGATTTTAAAGTTGGGTGAACGCTTCAATTTAGTTTGGTTTGCATGAAGATCAGGCCAAGCAGGGGAAGAAGAAAAATAATAATACTGCTGTCCTAATACAGCCCCACAACACTAACGGCTTACACTAGATCATTACTGTAACGATTCAGCTCAATTCTACAGTACTAAAGGACTCTACTGTTGTGGCACACTATTTACTGAATATATTTCAAGCTATCAGCAATACATTTTTTTTTTTTTTTTTAAAAAGATCAGGCGTGAAGTTCATGGCATCAAGTCTCTGGAAACGCATGAGACTCAAAAGACGAAAATAAAGCAGTGTGCTGTACACAGGTGTGTTCATTTGAGCCTCTTGTTTCTTTCACTTGTAGCTCTCCAATCATTAGAAATGATTTCAAATCACCAGAAAAGATCAGATCAGAGAAATCAACGCCTTTATAAACTAATGTGTAAATCTGTTTTGTAGGCTTGATGCTCCACAAATGTATAAAAAAAAAAAAAAATAAAATAAAAACACTTGACAACAATTACTTCAAAGACCACCGGATCAGAAGATTGTTTGTAATTTGAGATCAGATCACAACAGAAGTGACTTACAGAGTGACACATTTGAATATTTATTTGAATAGGTACAGAGCCTGAAGTCTATGTCCAACAGGATAGGTATACCATCTATTTTTTTCTTTTGAAACTACATATTTGCAAACAAGGAATGCTGTTGGGGAGGGTGGGCTGTAAATAAAACAATGTAGCCATCAAGAGGTTATGCGAAACAGAGACAGCTCTACAGTCAACTAAAATTAAGAAACAAAAAGGATGGTAAACCTAAACAGCGCTTTCATTGCGTTACCTGTACGTGCGTTAAGATGAAGGCACAGCACAGCCCGCCAGAGACGATCTACAAATAAACATGGACTCTGTATTTGCACTACAAGTAGGAGTTTGAGTTTTGTCCGTCTTGCTAACGTTCACACACCTCCAATCCTGCAATGTGCAAAACGGTGGAGGATCGCTTGTCGTTCAGGGGCATAAATGGGCAAAAAAAAAAACATAAAAAAAAAAAAATAAAAAAAAAGGTCACAAACATTACAAGGTACTTTTAAAAATAAAAAGAAAGAAAATAAACAGCTTACACTTACAAAACTAAAACCCACTAAAATGAAGTATGCTGCAGTTTAGCACATGCAAAGGATATGTCTGAGACCTCTCACACATAAAACGGCTCCCCACATGATCCAAGCCTTCGGGCCGCAGATGAGCCGAGAACAGAAGAGGGGGGGACTCATCATGAAAGCAGAGCGCTTAATCTACAATAGCCCAGGTCTGTGCAAAGGTACAACAGTGCACAATGTGTATCACATGTATTTACACCAGCACTGCAAAATAAAAGCCGAAACAGGGAGGGAAAGACAGGAAAAAAAAAAACACTGGGACAAAACACACGTCCCCAACAACCTCCTCGACGCAACACCCAAACTCAGTCCAGTGTCATCAACACTAAATAATAGTTAAAAGAAAAGGGAAAATTAAAGTCACAACATTGTCTTCTTTAGATCACTGATGTCCAGTCATTCCATTGAAGGTGATTTATTTGAATTATTACTCGTTTTAGCCTCCGCTTCCGGGCTATTCCACAATTTCCTGTTGAATTGGTCACCTTCCACACTGCGTTCGATACATTCAGTCCTGCATTTCTCCAGTCAGTCACACACACACACACACACGTCCATTCAGTTGCGCACACGCAGCACAAAGACGTGCCGCTGGACTGCGGCGTGAAGGAGAGGGCTCTGGCCTGCTGGGTTCGATCTCCAGCACGTCAGATGAAGACGGCCCCTCAGCTCAGGGGCCACACACACACACACACACTCTTTCTCATACACACACACATGCACGCACCTCAGGCCACCTCAGAAGTGTGTTTGCGTCTCTTTGTTGTTGGCGTTGGTGGTGAGGTTCTCCTTGAGCGTTCTTATCTCAGATGATTCACGTCTTGAGACGTCTTCGTTATTCCCATTGGTTCGTTTTGATTTTGTTGAAAAGACACGCGTTCGGTTTAGATGGTCGTGTTTTGAATCGTAGTAGTCAGCCACTCACTCGCACTCGCTCGCATCCACTCAAAGCCGTCTCAAACGCCGCCGGGACGCTTCCTTCAGAAGGAACTCCACTCAATTTCTCTTGGGTTAGATGCAGCTGGATCCCATCAGCCAAGCACAACGGATCTAATATTTTTCACACTCTCTCGCGCTCTCTCTCGCTCGCTCTCTAATTATTTTTTAATGTTGAACAGAGTGCTGCATCACAAACAAAACTCCAGACTTCCCCCGTCACGTCTAGAACTGGAACCCTTCTGCTGGCACGTTGGTAGAAGAATTGAAGCTGTACGTTCCTCCTTGGATGGCTTCTGGAACCAGGTTGGAGTCCTCGTCAATCTGGAGGGACAGGGGGTTGTAAAAACGAGAAACGTCAAGAGCTGCATTTGACTTCAAGTGATCGTGTCACTGGCCAGTCCCCTGACTCAATGCATGTTGGGACATTCGAATTCCAGTGACGTGATCACACGCAGCGTCAACGGACAACTGAGTAGAACATCACTGCAATTAAGCACCAATTACTTTTCAAATCTTCTATGGGGTGTCATATTTATCACATTCATTTGTGTGGTTTGTGTTTCACGCTTCAGAAATGTGATGTTATTTCTGGTAAGGGAGCACCGATGCTCTCTAGTGTTTGCGGTGCATTGTGGGATTTTGTAGGGAGCGAACATTCCAGTGCATTGGCAGGATTTCGTTAATTGTTTCTATTATATTGTATATATAAAAATACATTTTTAACATTAACTTAATGCGATTACTTGAAGTAAAAAACACTTACATCATCAGATGAGAAGAACTGATCGATAATTTCATAAGCCAGTTTGTAGATGTCCTCATTCTCATGGTTCTGCAGCTGCTCGATTTTCTCCAAACCTGAGCAAACCAAGGAACAAACTTCATCAAGAGAGAAAAAACAATGCCTCATAAAATGGATGATTGTGACCTTCATCTGAATGATTTTGACACCAATTGATAACTCAATTCTCAATATTGTAGCATTTCTTCACAGTTTAAAAAAGGTCATTAAACATCTGTAGTTTTAATAGATGGAACACAGTAACACTGGCGTCGTAAGAAAGCAGATTAATCTGACAAAAGCAAATCAAGCTTTAATTGTTGGTGCCGTGTACCAAGTGTGAGGGTTTCCTGTGTAGTCAACAGCATTAATTAAGAAAGGTTTCTCTCTGGATATGCACACTGGATTTCCTCAATCAGAAGTTTGAGTTCTTCACTGCAGAGTCTAGTGAAGCAGTGTTTCTCCTATCCAACACGCTCCACCCTCACTCTCTCTGCTCACCTCCACACTCCTCGATCAGGTTGGCGATGGTCTCTGCTTCATCGTCCGCCATCTTGAGAATATTACTGAGCCCATCCAGAACCACCTGCACCACCTGGGCGTCTTTGACGGTCAGCAGGTTACAGAAGGGAGGAATCACCTGCTGCTGGATCAGGTACGCCACCTGCAGGACGAGACCAACGTTTGAACACTGCCTTGGTCTTCCTCGTGTAAGTTTGTGTGAGAGCGAATAACACACCTGATCCTTTCTGCCGCTGATGGTCAGGTTGCTGATGGCCCACGCCGCCTCCTTCTGAGTGCCAAAATCTCCCTGAGACACACACAGCACCAGCATTAAGTCAACACCAGTGATCATTCACCATCCTCTACCAGCAGAGTGAGAACTAAACCGCTACAGGGGTCTACACTACCAGCCCAAAGTCTCTTATATATATATATATATATATATTTTTTTTTTTTTTTTTCTTACTGTGTTTGCAGGCTTGGTTTCGACTCAATCCTTAAACTCTGTCAGTTATGTAACTTACACCCATTTACACTAGTATCGTTTACACTACACAACTTAAAAACACGTCACATGACCATTCATGCAGGTACAGCCATAGATATGCACGTAGATTCTCTATTTAGACCGTGGATGCCTCGAATGGGGAATCTACAAACACTCATCTATGGGTTAGTGTTTACACGGTCGTCAAGGATGCGCAGAGAGAATGTGGGCAGCTAAAGTGTGTGTAGTGTGAATAATAGGCGTAAATGTAGCAAAGGTTTGCATTTTAAAACGGAAGCACACTAGCGTAAACGGGTCCTGAACATAACACATGTTGTATTTGTTGACCGTTGTATGCCTGTCTGTTATGTGTATAGTTTGTTCTTTGGAATGTCTTTTATTTTGGGTTTTTTTTTTTTTTTTTTTTTAATAAACAAAAACAGAAGAGGAAGAACAATCTGACTGTTCAAACGCGTTTGGCTGTTAGCGGTGTGTGCTATACTTTGAGCCCCTGAGCTCTACAAGCCACTCTGCAGTCAATGAGGAGCGCTCCGGTCACCAACCTTATCCAGCAGCAGAATAATCATGGGCACTAGGCTGGCATCGATGACGGCCTGAACCTGCTGCTGGTTCCCTGCGGTGATGTTTGACAGGAACCACACGGCCTCCTGCGAGAGCATAACACCAGAGTTATTACATCACCGTCAGAGCTGATGAGGGTGTGAGAGGACAGCCGGGCGGTGGGATCAGACCGCAGGGCGTGTGTGACGAGTCACGGGCCCTGCTGAGAGCGTGGCGCCGGCAGCTGAGGGACAGGATGATAGCGAGGCTCTAATCATCGGCCAGACCGCAAAGAAGCCTCGCAGTGAGCGGCCCGCCTCAGATGCACTCCTTTATCACCACGGATCTCTGACACCCCAGCCCTCAGCCACACTCACACACACACACACTCTTTAAACATTAATCTAAACATTATATTGTGTTACTACTGTTCAGCACTCACTCAGCCAGCGCCACACAGCATCATCATATCCAACACATCACATCATTGAGGCCTTGACATCAGTTATGGGAGCATCACAGATTTGCATTTCACCCCAAAATAAATACTAGAAATACGTCAGACAATAGTACTGACTTTAAAAAACAAGATTTAACATGTTCAAAATACAATAAACCGTCCAAAAGGTGCACCATATGGCCATATTTTGGTCAATACTACATTATACCAGGAACAATATTTTAAAAAAGGTCAATTTTAAAAGCTTACAACAAACCTATACAATATATGTTTGTTGTTTAAATTCTTTGTACACCTCTAAAAAAAATTTTTATAAATAAAAAACAATTATGTGTATTATATTAAATTCCTGTCAGACGAACCTCTAAAATATTACACACGGCATCTTTACGTTTATTTAAAGCAAATCAGTTTGCTAGAGATTAAGGGGTGAAATGTGACCTGGGGATGCGGTGAGATTCCAGTGGGCACTGGTTACCTTGTTGATCTTCTCTTTGGGGTGTGTGAGGAGAGCTGGGAAGTGACCCAGAGCGTCACAGTTGAGCACCACCTGAGTCTGTTCATCTGTGCCCGTCACAATATTCCCCACCGCTCGCAGAGCCGCCGTCTGCATTCATTACAATACAAACCATCACATCATGTTAAGTAGTATTTAATGCCTTTAATAACAAATACAAGAAAAAAAAAAAACACAGCAAACAAACATGTTATGCATCACCCGGAGCACAACACCATTCATAAGTACACCGCAGGAATATTTGTAACAATGGCCAACAACACATTGTATGGGTCAAAATTAATTATTTTTCTTTTATGCCAAAAATCATTTAAGTTTTCTACTGTGAACATCAAAACTTAAATTAGACCATGTTAAATGTGAATTCCTCAATATTTAGATTTTTTTGCACCTTTAGTTTTCAGATTTCCATATAGTCGCATCTCAGCAAAATATTGTCCTATGCTAACAAATGGAAAGCTTATTTATTCGGCTCTCATATGATGTATAAATGTACATTTCAGAAAGCTGACCCTTATGACTGGTTTTGTGGTCCAGGCTCACATTATTACATGTAAAGATTTCTAACATTATGTTGAACGTTTAATTGAGTGAAAAAAATATAAAAAAATTTGGAGCATGTCTCTAAAGTGACTCTTCAGTACCTGAACTTTGACCTCCTGGTGGCTCAGTAAGGGGACGAGGTAAGGTACAATCCCCGAATCGATGACCATCTGGATCTGCTCGTTGCCAGCGTCAGTGAGATAGGACAGAGCCCACACCGTGTCCACCAGGATCTGCACAGAACAGAATTAAAGCTGCCACCCGAGCAGTGCATGCGCAGACAGAGAGCAGGTGCAGCACTTACATTGACATCCGTGTGGTGAATGAGCACGCACAGCGCAGGGAGAATCTGTACAGAGAAAGACAACATCATCACCACTCACACCTGCTATCAGCATGAATCACTAGCGACTGACGAGGGGAGAGTCAGCAGTAAATCACTGCATTAAATGCATGCAATGACCAACCAGAGTTACTTAAATGAGTTCAATATTAATCAGTGTAGGCTTACGGACAGAAGTAGGACTCTTGTATTATACCCATGTGTTCATCATAAACACGTTTAAAATAATATTTATTATTGGGTGGTGTAAACCAGAGATGCCACCAAAACATGACATTATACAACTTCAATACACTTGAAATTTTCAAACACACAACAAAAACGCTTCCAAAGACAATCACAGCAGAACCGGTTTCACTCATGAATGAACTAGTGTTTCTGAAGGACTCGGTTAAGTGAATAATACAATGACCCCTTCATGAAGACAGTCACGTGAAGCTAGAGACTAGTTTATATGTAAAAGCATTTCGTATATCTCAGGGCTCTAGACTAACCTTTTCTTAGGTGCACTCAAATTTTCTGACAGACAATATCGACACGTGAATGATTAACGAACACCGTGTCTACACTGACGGCTTTCAGGCACTGTGATGCAAACATGAAGTATCAGACATACAGTAACAGTTCTTTAGAGGCATGTTTATCCTCTTAGACACTTAACCTCAGACATTATTAATAATAGTAATAATATTTAACATTTATGAATTAGTTGGTCAGACTCGTACCTCCTGGATGGTCTCCATGGGCGGGGGTGGGTCCTTGTGGCGGCACAGGTTGACCATGACCCAGGTGACATTGCGGAGGAAGGTGATGGGTATGGACGGGCTGATGAAGGACAGGAGCGGCTTAACTACCCCCAGACTGATGACGTAATCTCTGCACTGAGGACCATCACCTGTAACAGCACAGCGATCATTCAGACACAGCACTCCTACCCCATCAGCCTCCGATCGCCAGACCGAACAGGAGCACACAATCAATCATTTGGTGGCTTGCTATCAGACAAAGCCCTCGATATTCAGTGCGAGTGTGTGTTGAAACACATGACAATCAGGAAGAGAAGCACAGCTGCTGAGATGAATGTGTGGCTAGGGCGTAGCATCAGAAACTCAAAGCAGCACACGCTGGATCTTTCTAACCCCATCAGCTCACCGCAACACGAACAATTTGCAGAGTTCACCACTCACCGATGATGTTCCCCAAAGCCCAAACCGCCTGCTCACACACGTTCTGGTGAGGAGAATGCAGCAGCCGCAGGAACAGAGGAACCGCATCTGCACAGGCACACAGGAAAACAACGAGAAACGCAAGTAAACAAACGCTCACTGATAATTAACACTTAAAACATTCCTGGTTTCAGTCAGCTGTAGTTATCATACTCTGTTACTAAGAACACAGGCAAAATACAGAACCAGGGATGCACACAAGTGTGCGGGCACAAACAGAAAGAGCGCTGGGTAAGTTCAGAGCGCTCATTTGCATACAGCACGGCTGAAAGCTGTTGATGCACAATCACTGTTTTACACTAACTGAAATACTACACAAGATTTACATCCCAACTGAAAGCATAAGTGTAGGCTACGCACTGCTGCTTTCAGAGCAAAACTATCCCACTCCTGCTTCCCGCTGCAGTTTTAAAAATGACAGCACATATGCTTACCTGCCAAAATAAAAACATGCCAACTTTAGGTTCCAAACCGATAAGAATTCATTCATTGTGTTGAACCTCATCTAGTTGCCACTTAATGCTACTTTGTGTGATCTTAGTTTTAACGTGAAGTCAAGGATTGAACCTGATCTGTGTACAAAACATTTTTTGAGTGTACTTAAAAACCAATGGTTTAAATTAACAGCAGAAAAGGTTTTAGAAACGACATGAATGTGAACGTATATCTAGTGCACGTGATCTCTCAGCACATGCACAGATCGTTTGTGTGGTGCTGCATTTACAGCAAACAGACACACTCCGTATCATGTGACTTGCTCAACTCTGATATGGGCTTCTATCTAAATATTAAGTCTTTAAATGAGTTGCCCGATTTGTTTTAAATGACTAGTCAACCGTTACTTATGACCTCCTGTCAGTTTCTGCTGTTAGGTACGTGCAGAACTTCAATCAGAGTGAAAGCTGAAGAAGTGAAAGCATTATTGCCGAGCACAACAAATGCTAAAATACTTGTGTCCAACAGTGCATGAACTAGGACTACTGAGGGTATCAGGTGTACGTACTGGACTGCACCACGGCCTGAGTCTGCTCAGATGTGCCCGATGCAATGTTGGTCAAAGCCCAGGCAGCCTCAAACTGCAGAGAAGGGCTACAGAAGAAAGAAAACGAGATTACCATGAGAAAAATATGTGGAAAAAAACAAAAAAAAATCAATAAAAAAAAAAAAACTGGGCCAGGTCATACTTGTCATCTCTATCCAGACAGTGCACCAGGATGGGCAGAATCCCAGACTTGATCAGGTCGTCTATGGGAGGGTTGCGGTCACTCGACAGCAGCTTCCTGCAAGATGAGGTCAACAATACTCAACAGGATGTCACATACTACAGCAAACACAGCAGCAGTCAGAGGAAACTCTTACAAAACACTCGACTGATATTAACAAACATCTCGATCGATATGAGCCGTTACTCACCTGGCGGCCTGAACGGCGCTCAGCTGAATGCCCTGGTTATCACTGGTCGCATTCTGCAAGCATACCAAACACCTCATTATACACTACACATCATTAAAAACTACTAGGGTGAATCTCATGAAACGTCCACGTCAGAGCCAACTCCCAGCATGTTCTCCTCTCCTGCTCCGTATCAGAAGAGTGCAGTTCAATAAAGACCACCAGAAAACATGACACATGAACAAGGCTGTTTTTGTTTTATGCAAAAGGCAAATGTAAATCAGGCTTATTTTACCCAAAAAGCGAAGAACACAAATTATTCTGAAACCGCTGCAGTAGCATTTTGTAGGATTTCAAGCAACCCTGCATTTAGTCACCGGAGGAAATCTGAGCGATAGGGATAGTTGTAGGGCTGGCATCATACACGCAGAAGTGATTGAGCATCAAGTCTGAGACTTCGCGAATTTTTCTGGAACGGATTTTGAGCTGCAGATGGCGCTGCATGCTTTAGAAACAGACGTACTCTCCTCGTTTCTGAATCTTTATCTAAATATCATCCTTCATAAAATCTGCAAAGTGCATTACAGAGGTGTTCACAGTAATAGTGAAACTGCATGACTCAACCGAACGTTCCTTCATGACGCTTGAGTGTGTGGATAAAAACTAGAGCAGAGCGCCATCTGCTGTTAAAATCTAGGCTCAGAGGAACCAATGCATTCTGAAAATCTCCGAATTTATTCTTAACGGACTGTGTATTGATGTATCGTCCCAGCCCTAGGAAGTTGTGAGCACCTCACTTAGGGCTTATTTACACTTCAGACAGACATCAGAGGTGTTAAAACAAAGAAATCTGATCTTCAATTCCCCTGCTGTATGCAAAATCTAAGTTTGTGTCACTCAAAGCAACAGACCATGACCATGCTGAACATACACACCCAGTTTGTACATGTGTGGCTTTAACAAGCAGACACCGTTGCATCTGAAGTATGCCTCCTGAAGAGGTCAGTGACATCAGACTGCAATCAGAGCATTATCACTTGCTCTCTTCACATTGGACCGCTATCTGGTCAAAGAAAACACAGTGACTGTGTAAACAGGCCCTTAGAGCTCCTGAAGGGCCACTCAAACACACAGCTAATCAAGGCTTTCTGAAGAGCACAGCGCTTTACAGGTTCGGTCTGTCTCTCTTCGGTTGAGCTGCTTGGCCGAGTGGATTAGAGTTCACACTCTGTTCTGCTGCTTTTTTGGGTTTTTTTTTTTTAAGAAGCGGATCATGATATCAAAATGATTTCAGAGAGGATCATGCGTCACAGGAGACTGGAGTAATGTAACTTTGATCACAGCAATAAATGGATCTGTACATTCACGTAGAGAACATACATTTTTTATTGCATTAACATTTCACTATATCACTGCTCTTACTGTATTTTTGATCAAATACATGCAGTCTAGATGCACAGAAGAGACGTCTTCCAGAAACATGGATCTTAAACAAGTGAACAGACTAAAAATACTTACAATAAATGATGATTCTAAAATGAATCACTTTCATTATTTAATTTTAGTGTTGATTACATGCGGGGGGAAAAGCCGAACATGTTTTCATGAGATTCACTTTTATTAAAAGGATTTTCTTGGTTTTTTTTTTTAAATCAGTAATCATTTCATATTTTTATTTCAACAACTCACCTGCACTATTGCTTCAAGAGAAGTGTTTTGCTATTAAAAAAAACAAACAAAAAGAGAGATTGGAATTACAGCAAACAACTCGACAACAACAAACGACTCACTTGCCTAAGCCATTTCATAAACATTATAAAACAAATCAGATTAAAGAGAATAGTTCTTACAGTTCTGAAATCTCCATCTGCATCAGAGTCGTCACAGATGTCCTCGTGTGGCACGTTCCTCCGCTTCAGCAGGTGTTCGTCTCTCTTATTCTACAGGAAAACACCAGGTATCAGCAAGTGTTTCAGTGAAATCTGCATTAAATGATCCCAAGCTAATTTCTTCACCAGTGTGAACAGATCTTACCTTTCTGAGCTCAACCACCACTTCTGTCCGCTGTCTTCTCATCGTCTGTACAGGAGAAACCAGAACCATCATTAATGCGAATCACTAATTCTCACACACACACTCGCCCAAATCTATATGCAGGTCTATAGGTGACCCACCCAAGCTACACAGAGACATTATGCAATTAAAGATCAGGTTAATTGATAATGCGAGTCAGTGCTTGCAGGCCTTGCTGTGCTTATGTCATATCAACAGATACAATATCTCCATCAATAATTATACTTAATTGAGCTGTAAAGGATAACGGGGTGTTCTGGGGAAAACCTGAATAATACAAAACTATTAATACACACACACTTAGGGTGATTCTGCTTAACCTGAATCCACCAGAAAGTCGATCAATACTCTTAATTATTGACTTGCACGTTCAGACGAGAGTCGCAATGTGGTGATGTGTGTAGGGCGCCGTTTTGTGTAAATGTGATGCAGTTAAAGCCAGCTCTCCACTAACACTCACACAAGCACAGGAGACAATCACACCGACCTCAGAAATGATACGGACTCTTAATAAAGCGCCTGTATGAGCCGTATTCACACAAACACAGCGTAGAAACGCGAGCGGAGGATGTTGTTGAAGAGCAGGCCAGCACGGAGCTCATGCTAACACTCACATGACGGCCACTGCGAGGACCAGACGCGATAACCACACAAACCGAGTCCAGAATCACAAATCAGCACCGATCCGAGCGTTTCCCGGCGCTCACACTAACGACTGTTAATAAATACACACTTTAATGAAGAGCTGCGACGTGCGTTAGCTCGATGCTAACGGCTAGCTAGCCGCGCGGCTAACACCTTCCCATCACACGTTGGGACTGATTTATCCGATCTATCGTCGTTTAAACGCTTGTATCCAAAATTATTTCGCGGCTGGCGTGATTTGAGTGCTCGATACTGTATAATCGGATGGTTATTCGAGAAGTGGCAGTAAATCTGCTCGACGTCACAGCGGCTTTACCTCCAGATCGCGCCCTTTATTCTTGAAGTTCTTCAGCCGCTGCTTGTCCAGCTTCTCGCTGTCGCTCATGTTTGCACTCATGTCTCTGTGCTGATATTATAAGTAATTAAGAAGTGTTTGTAGTTCTCCGGAGCTGAATGTGTTCGCTCGGCTCTTGTAGATACCGGAATGTTTTATGCTAATGAGGCGCAGTGTATGCTGGGATTGCCGGTGGAGCGGCGCCGCCTCGCAGGGGAGTGTTCCTCCCGTTATATCATCGCTGCTCGAGAAGGGCAACGTGCTGAAATTCTATTTAAACGCATTTATTTGTTTATTTATTATTAGAGTAATTTGATCAACTCTATACTCCTCCTAGAGATTTCAACTGAGCCTTTCTATCTATCTATCTATCTATCTATCTATCTATCTATCTATCTATCTATCTATCTATCTGTATCTATATCTATCTATCTTTGTTGTTTTCCTAAAAAAAACTGTAGTAAAACAGCTTCTTGAAAATGACTTTAAACTACTTCAAACTGAAAACCTTTAGGCCTGGTTTCACAGACTGTTGTAGACTAAGCCAGGATTAGGCCATAGTTTAATTGGAGCATTAATGCAATTTATTTTTATAGAAGTGAGAAAACCAAGGCACTAATATACTTTAAGATCAATCAGTGCAATTTTTGCTCCGTCTGGGAATAGGCTTAAGCCTTGTCTGTGAAACCAGGGGGATCATTTCTAGCTTTTAAAACTTTTTCAAACTTTCTGGTCTTGCTTTCTAAAGTCAACTTCACGTTTGTCTTGACAGGATGACATACAATCGTTGATGATGTTGTGTGTGATCAGTGTACGAATTATTTAGGTCATCACTGACCTGCTGTGTGCCATCCTGAGATATGAGAACCATGACTTCTAACACCTGCTTTATTAAAGTTTAATTCTCGTCATTATACATTACCATCACTCTGTTCTTCTGTTTGATCATGTTCAGTGTTTTGCTACAATCTGTATTGTTAAAAGCGCTATATAAATAAAAGTGACTTGACTTGACTTGACCTGCTCAGACCCAGAGTCATCTTCCAGTAACCCAGGGTCATCAACAGCCTCTGAAAAAGATGCACGTTCAGATTTGTAGTATGTACTAGACGCTCATAGTTTGTAGCTGGAGTTTTATTTAAACAGACCGGCTGCTGTGGACTCTAAATAAGCTTCTTGTTCTTCTCTGGGCCTGGTGTCATTGTGTGCTGTGTGTTCATGCATGGCTAAGGTTGAAATCTTTCCGCAGTGATTACAGTAGAGTTAGCAGACGTATGAAGTACTCAGTGAAACGCTTCTCACAGACAGGAACAGAGCAGACGTAAAGCATCTCACCCGAGTATGATGAGACAAACATACTTTTGAGCTTATAGTGTGAAATAATAACTTATTTTGTGAAAAAAAAACTGACTAGCAATTTCTATTCAAATTCTATTCTTTAAAAAACACAAAAATACCCTGCCCCTTGAGACCCCTTATATATATATATATATATACAGTGTCCTCCACTATTATTGGCACCCTTGGTAAATCTGAGCAAAGGTGGCTGTGAAAATAATTATTTATTGTTTATCCTTTTGATCTTTCATTTAAAAAATTCACAAAATTCTATCATTGAAATGAAACAACTGAAAACGGGAGAAAAACTCATGAAATTAATTATTTTCTTCAATACATGTGGGCCACAATTATTGGCACCCAATTATTGCTGTGTCCTTTTCCCAAGATAAGCTCTGAGTTTTCTCCTGTAACTCCTGAAGAGTTTGGAGAACACCTGATACGAGAAAAGAGAGCACTCCTTCATCCAGAATCACTCCAGACCCTTCAGATCACCAGCTCCATGATGCTTCTCCTCTTT
>JAUMHQ010000074.1:1229051-1243973 GCA_032361165.1 Enteromius paludinosus
TGCTTCCGAGTACTTAGTTAACCCGACACAAAAAGCGGGATCGTTTAAATTCTTTTGCAGTGGGCCGCGGAAACATACGTGTTTGGCCGTGTGGGCCGTGAGTTAAAAAAGGTTGGGAACCACTGCTGTAAGTAAATAAATAAAACGAAACACACAGATAAATCGCATTTACGTTCAGGCGCGTGTCGGTCAGCTATCGGGGTCTCCATTCCGACGTCGTGTCATGACGTCATCGTCGGGCGTCGGTCTAGGCGCAGACACATGTGCTGAGTTCATGTGATGTTCACCAGAGGTTATTCATCTAATCGTACTGGTTATCGCCGATTCTCCAACACAGTGAGTACTGGTTTAGTGTTTTATACCCCGACACGCTGCTTGCTAAACAGGTGACGTTAGTACAGAGTGTCAGACACTAACACCCAAATCGTCCAGAAATCAGTCACGACAGTCATGTACAGCACAAATTAGGACACACATGGAGAATCCGAGCATGCTCTCACGATTTTAAACTTAATGTGTGCTAGCACAGATCTCTTTTGTTAGACTTCTCTGGGGGTTGTTGTGTACAGTAACGTTAGCGCTGTCACGATTGATCGCATCCACAATAAACGTTTTTGTTTGCATGATATATGTGTGTGCCGTATGTATAAACACACACGCACACACACACACACACGCGCGCACAGTACAGTACAGTGTTGATCTAGATTCATCTATTATATAGATCAGCGAGTTTGTCATCTAGTGACATTTAGCTACCAGTTTTGAAAGCAGTATGCATATTTTCGAAATATGTGCATGTTTGTATTTATATTCATATGATCAATATTTATACAGGAATATATTTCATCTGAAGGTGACAATTTTATATTTAACTTATGTGAGCTATCTGGATGCGATTAATCTTTGACAGCACTATTAAAGTGATTCTTGTTGTGGTCTTGCAGTCATGGAGTACATGCAAGCCCCGCCCTCGAGCAGCCAAGGCAACATGTGAGTATATGCCATGGTTGTGAGTGTTATGTGATAGTGACAGCTTACAAGAGCTTACCTCCATCGCTCCTTCTGCTGCAGTCTGTGCTGTATGTGTGGCATTGCCATCCCTCCAAACCCTGCCAACATGTGCGTCTCCTGTCTGAGGAATAAAGTGGACATCTCGGAGGGGATTCCTAAACAAGTCACTGTCCATTTCTGCAGGCAGTGTGAACGGTAACACCGGTTTTAGCTTTATTTTTAAGCATGTCGTTAGATTTTAAATCCAAAGGAAGGAAATTCAACGATTTGGCAGCAGCCTGTGTGTATGAATGCTGATAATAATGCCGTTATTAGTGATTATTTTGAATAAATTACTAAAAATTCATTAAATAAATGGCCAACGCTTCTCCAGTTTGTCTGCAAGGATAGTGGAAAAAGACAATCCGTGACTCTGGAGCACAACAGATGTATATGCAGTATTACACAACAATACACTGCATGGGTCAAAATCATGCATTTTTCTTTTAAAGTAGAAATCACGTTCCTTGAAGATGTGTTGTAAACCCTCTACTCTAAATATATCAAAACAATGCATTCTGCATCTCTGACAAATATTGTCCTGTCATAACAAACCAAAAAAAGGTTGGATAAAGTTTTCTTGTGTTTCTGTAGGTACCTGCAGCCTCCGGGCACCTGGGTCCAGTGCGCTCTGGAGTCCAGGGAGCTTCTGGCTCTGTGTCTGAAGAAGCTCAAGGCCTCCATGGCAAAGGTGGGTACCTGTCAGAACCAGCAGCACATCGACTGCAGATCCAGCTGATGCTGAGCTCACGGCGTGTTTGTTTCGTTTCCATCAAGGTGAGACTTATCGATGCCGGCTTCTTATGGACGGAGCCCCACTCCAAAAGAATCAAGATGAAGCTGACCATCCAGAAAGAGGTAGCGCAGCTGCTTTCTAGACTCCTGGCCTCCAGTCAGAGCCGTGTTTGATGAGATGGATGTGTCTGTAGGTCATGAACGGAGCCATTCTGCAGCAGGTGTTCGTGGTGGAGTTCGTCATTCACCCTCAGATGTGTGAGGACTGCCATCGGGTGGAGGCCAAAGACTTCTGGAAAGCAGTGGTGCAAGTCAGACAGAAGGTACACGCACAGGCATACAAGTGGTTACATTAGGTCTTAAAGTGACAGCTAACAAGGATCAACCATCAGTGTTGTAATATTTACTTGTTCGTTCTTCAGACCGTCCACAAAAAGACGTTTTACTACTTGGAGCAGCTGATTTTGAAGCACAAGCTGCATCAGAACACAGTGCGCATCAAAGAGATTCATGGTATATTTCCTATCCTCCTCCATCGTCCGCCCATCTCTGTTCTTCCTGTTTAATGTTCCTGCCTGTGTGTCTTCAGAGGGCATTGATTTCTACTACGCCTCTAAGCAGCACGCTCAGAAGATGGTGGACTTCTTGCAGTGCACAGTTCCCTGCAGGTCTGGAAATCATATAAAAGCATTAATGTTCTTTGTGCGCCTGTTCTGTTGGATCGGACTCAGAAGAAGAGTTCAGTGTGTTGTATTTAATCAAGTCCCTGTTGTGATCTTCTGTTTTTATGTGTGAACTAATAGTGAATGTTGTCTGTAAAGGTCGAAGGCGTCTCAGCGGTTGATCTCTCATGATATTCACTCCAATACCTACAACTACAAGAGCACCTTCTCAGTGGAGATCGTCCCTGTGTGTAAGGTATATATATGGCATTTTTCTTGAAGGACATCTATTACAGTCTCACACAAGAGACGCTCATGTTTAGAAAGACACGAACAGTTAATGTAAGTCCAACTTTTCCTGTTTTCTAATAAAGCGCTCTTTGTGATTGGTTTTCAGTCCTTTGTATTTAACGATACGCTCCTGCACAGTGCAACTTAATTATATATGGTTTATAAACATTGTTTGAAATATGATATACTTTTATGGCTTTGAAGAAACATGCATTTGCTCGTTGCGCCCTCTTGTGGCCATCAGGAGCCAAGCGCTCCCCTCCCCAACTCAAATTGTGCCTTTAAATTCATATATAATTTGAATATTAATTTATATCTAAGTACTAATTTGGCAGCCCTAGTATATTGCACCAAGAAGAAGAACCGTATACTCATCAGAATTATAAACAGCGCTCCTTGTTGTCACACACTCCAGGACTTGTTTCACATGCATAGCTTCAGAAAGTAAAAGTGTTTCTCTCTGGCAGGATAACGTGGTGTGTCTGTCTCCACGGCTCGCCCAGAGTCTTGGAAACATGGGTCAGGTGTGTGTGTGTATCCGGGTCACCAGCTCCATACACCTGATCGACCCCAGCACCCTGCAGAGTGAGTTACTGCACACTTACACCGATCAAGCATATTATCGGCAGACAAAGAGCGTGGTTTTTAGCCTGCAAAAAAATAAAATAATGATTGAGTGTAATGCTGCCTAATGTTTGTGAGTTTTGCTAAATGCACTGGCGCTTAGGAAAGCTGCAATAATAATGCTTTCAGGTTTTTTCAAGATTTCTCTGCCCTGAACTCTAGATGCCATGTGCATGACTTTTTTCTGCTTGTAACATACATTTGTAATTGTTGACGTATCCAGTGTTTAGTGTGTTCGAATAACAACAGCGTATTGTTCAGGTGGCTTGTAACATGATATGTGACTCCGAGTTATTGTGTTGTGCTGCATCCACATGCATGTTTTTCTTGAGTTTATTTGGGGTTGTCATGTATGTCTGTTGGTTGTCTTGAGTGTGTACTCTGTCTTTCCGGGGATGTTGTTTGTATGAGTGCACTGACATTCAAAAATTAGTTTTTCTTCTGTTCGCCAAGGATTAATTAAATTGGAAATGCATTTTCAAAACGAATAATAATCATAATCGTTTCTTGCGCAGTACATTAGAACGATCGGTTCCATCATGCATTGCAGATTTCTGACCCTGGAGCACAAAACCAGTCATAGGTCACTGGAGTCGACCCAATGCATCAATATTGACGTGCTTTTCCATTGACCTTTGCTGAAATGTTTTTTATAAACTGCTGTCAATCATAATGTGTTTGGAGAATGGGGCAGCTTGATTCATTACAGAGAGTGTTTGATTTCAGTTGCTGAGGTGGATGGGAACACGTTCTGGCGTCACCCGTTCAGCAGTCTGTGTGGCCCACGTCAGCTGGAGGAGTTCATCGTCATGGACGTCGACGTTATCAGAGATCAGAGGTCAGGAGCCGGCGCCGGGCTCAAATCCAACAAGGTAAAGCTCCCACATGCTCCAACAAACAAGAGCTACTCAGTAGTGATTAAACACATAATCATTGTATTTTGTTAAAGCAGAATACATTTACCTTTGCTAGTTTTTACAGCTTATTTCTGCTTCAGTAATGTTTAGATGGAGTTCTGGACTAAATGTAAATCTGAACTGATTCAGCTGAAAGAAACTTGCACTGACTGATCTGAAAACATGTCTTAGGATGCACGCCAGTAATGATTTTTCACAGGCATGTTTATAAAAATGACTTCAATGGACTCATTAAACTTAGATTAAATGCACTGTCTGTGAAACCAGGCCTTAGTGTTCCTCATGCTGTGTATTCACAGTCTAGTTATTGTTTTCCGGTTGTGTAAACGAAGCATGAAAATCATTTTGATTCTAAGTGTTGTTTTTAAATGCTAGTAAGGGTTAATAATGTTAATTTTGTTCCAACCCAAAGATTTAATCCTTCTCTCAGAGATATCTGAATGCATTGAGGCACAGAAGGCCTCGTCCAAACACAGGACGATGTGCTTCAGTGTAACCGGAGAGCTGGGATCGTCAATAATGGCTCTACACTGAATGTGTCTCGCACACTTGCATGCATCATCTGATGGTGTTTTGTGTTTGCAGCACATGCTGGCTGAGGTTTGGGTTCAGAAGACGTCGGAGATGGACTCCGGTCATCAGTTTCACTGCAGAACCTTCCTGGGTCACCTGCTGAACATCGGAGATCTGGTGCTGGGGTCAGTTCACTTCAGTGGCTTCGTGCAGAAAACTGGGAAATTGAAAGCGTTGATTGTAAAAATGTTTTTTTTATTTTTACCTTAGTTTTGATTTTGCCAATGCCAATATCAATGATGAGTTCCTCAATAAGATGAACCCTCACCATGTTCCTGATGTGGTAAGACTCTTCATATATATATATATATATACACTCAGTCTCTCCAAAGTGTTTAGACTCTCAAACAAGCCTGCATGCCTTTTAATTCGAGACTACATTCACTTTCATGGTTTATTTGATTTGAGATTATAAAATGGTAATAAAATATGACAGGAACTGAGAGTTAAACTGTCAGAACACAGTAATCTTGATGATGTCAGATCACTTGGATAGAAACAGACAACTGTTACACAACTCTCAGTGACAGCTGTTGTACTCATGACTGAGACTTGAATGACGATACGAACACGTGCTGCTTGTGTCCAGGTGCTGATAAAGAAGAGTTACGACCGCGTGAAGCGTGTGAAGAACCGAGTGTGGAAGCTGAGGGAGCTGGACCGAGAGAGAGACGCTACAGACACTGACGATGAGAGGTGAGTGCGTCTGAAATCATGAGCAGGAAAAAAATCATAGCTGTATTTGTTGAATGCTAAAATACAAAAAGCTTTTTACTGCAACATATAGAAATTGCAGGAGAATATTATTGGAATTATTGCCAAAATCGACACAAGCGTGAGCATTACAGTAATGAGCATGAGACTTCTACGTTAATGATCGTTTATGGGCTTTCACTGGATACAAGTACAAAGAAGAAGAAACAAAGTGACTTTTTCAAAAGGGAATTTAGTTTAGTGATGTCAAGATGTCCAACACATTTTTATCATGTCACTTTTTTAACTGCCGAACACTTCCCGCCGCTGTCAGGTGTGTTTAAACCTACAGTAAGACTGCTTCCCTGTCAGGGTTCATGCTTGATGTTCCTCCTTTATCTGGAGTAAACATGAGCGCACACATTGAGTTCAAATAAAACATGCATGCGCGTAAACGCTGTCAAACTCATGCATTAACAAATATTGACATTACTGTGAAGTGTCTTCTCTGAACAACTAGCTTTAATAAGACTTATTTACAGCTCTCTTTATGTGAATTATTATTATTAGCTTCAATATTTTAATTAAAACATTTTAATTCACTTGTTTAATAGAATAAAAGTGCATTGAAAGTAGTGCTGTCAAACGATTCAGTGCCGCTATTTGCATCCAAAATAAATGAATGGTTTGACAGCACTAGTTAAAAGCTAATCAATCTCTTCTGTGGTGTTGAAATGATTAAGAACCGTATAAATTCACTCGCTGCTAAATAAGCATTCATGTACTTTAAGCATAACAAAACATGAATTATAATTCTGATGGTGCACATTTTTTCTCACAGACAATACAACGAGTTCCTGGAGGACCTGGAGGAAGATGAGATGCTGAGGAAGAACGTCAACATCTTCAGAGGTAGAGAAACGCTCCAGCGCTGTCCGTGTGATTAATATTCTCCCCGTATTCACACCAGGATCATTTTTCCCTCTGCAGACGCCTCGAAGATCCCTGTGGAGAGCGACACGGATGACGACGGCGCTCCCAGGATCTCTCTGGCCGAGATGCTGGAGGATCTGAGCCTGAACGACGCCACCGGTGGAGAAGGAGCTGATATGATGACCGACTGATGTTTGTGAAGGAGAAAATGAGCCAGACAAACGTCATTCTCGGTGCTCACTTCCTCATGCTAATGCTGTGCTATAATAAATACAAGATTTAAACCTACATGACGGGTGTTTGAAACATAAAAGGGATGGTTGTCCCAAAAATGAAAACGCTGTCATTTACTCATCCTCACATCATTAAAAGCTTACAACAGGAAATAAGATGGCAGCACATAGTGAATGACTTGGGTTGAATTTAGTACGTTTTGGATCAGGTTTAGTGCTGATTTAGGGATCATGCTTTCATTTGGAAGCGAGTCTATTGGTTCTGTCCTCTTGAGAGGATCCGATCATATCCAGACTCATTGATTTCATACAGGATTGGGACTAATCTGGACAATTCTCTTGACTCTGGTCTGCAGTTTTTCTTCTTGGTAAGAGGTATTCACTGATCCAACATCAGTCCTGATGCTGTGGTTTTGCAGGTTTGGTGAAGATTCAGCGCTTTGTGTGCAGCAGTGTAACACGCTTCCTTTGGTTTTAATGTTCTCTTGATTCGCCCCTGACTCATCAACTATAATGGCTTCTCTCTTGTCTTGTCAGTCTTTCTCTGAACGTAGCCTGATCCAAAATTAGTAAAAAAAAACAAACAGGCAAAGATATTAAATTCCTTCAACAGAGATATTGAACTTAGTCAGTTTTCATGGCCTCTGTTTGGGTTTATTGTCTCTTTATGTATTTTTCCCCTCTGGTTAAAGTGAAACTCCTGTAGTGATGTGAATCTTCAAACCAAATCCTGTATAATTAGGGATGAGAATCAATTACATCGAATGGTTGGTTATCTTTTTCAAGCTATATTTAAAACACCGGGAAGGAAAAAACGTAACTATAAACTAGGGCTAACTTGTGTTTGTGTACACCCGATGAGTACAAAATATTGGGCTTTTAAAATAAAACCTCGCTTTCAGACATCTCTTTTTATTTTGTTCGTGTGTTAAGTGAAACACATTTTGTGTAATACCAATTTATTTTATTACTATATAGTATTATATGTTTTCATATATCTCCTCATATTCTTTATCGGGTATGGATTCCAGGACCCCTGCATCCCAGGCTCACGACCGTCCTCTTATCAGAGAACTAAAATGTATAAATTTGACACGTTCTGGTATATCGGTCAAATATGAGTCTAGAAGCCAGCTGATTACCTTTATTATAAGTTGTGTAAGCTCTGCACTGAAACGATAGCAAGCAGAACCTCGTTCGTTAAGGATGTTTTCAGTGTCTGTTCTTATTCTTTGTGCTAGTTACTCATTACATTTGTGAGATTGAACAGGAATAAAAAGTGAATATTATATTTATTAAGAAGAATAAACATTTTTATCCCACGTACCCCTTCTGAGTTTCATTTAAACTTTTAAGTACATCAAATACATTTAATGAAGAATTAGACACACACAGATGTGTTTTTGGTTCATGTCCGTAATGGGATCTATACGTGACCCTCTGTCCAGCTCTGTGAATGTTGACATGCAGACTGTGACGCATGTTCTCATGTCATATATGGATTTTTATTAACCAGGTTTGTTCCCTGCGGCTAGCACCACTCCCTACACATTCAAATTCCTTCGCTCCAGGACCTAATGAATTGCAGAGATTTGTCTTTGGCAATAAACACCTTTCTTCGATGGCTTTTACAGGGTCATTTATTACATTGAGAACATGTGATTGATGACTACACCTGTTCTTCGGTCAGCTTCAGTGTTGAGGGTGTTTGAGGTATGATGAAGCACCTTCGATGAATGCCAGTTTTATTGATGATGAAGCTCAGTTATCTATGGATAAATCTACCTGGTGGTCTTAAAGCACAGTTTTGTTATCCTGGTCGGCTCCATACCCTTCAGTGTTTTACTCATTAAACACATTCCTTCAGAAACTTGCCTTGAGTAAACGTTGAAAGAGGAACACCGAGTGGGCGGCAATGCTTTGTGTTTATTCTCTGTCGTCGGTGAGATGAATAGAGCTCAGGGCATGTCTGAATTCAGCTCATTGTAGTTTCGTTTACAGCAAGAAAGAACTGGATATTTCAGCATATATGTTTGGGTTTGGGTGTGTTTAAGTCAGTAGGGTTTATATATTTGTTCAGTCAGTCGCTGCAGCGGATGATAACTCTTCAGGTGAAAGTGCCATATCCTGCACGTCGTGGATGCATTTACGTTACCATAAAGTACAATATTAAAATAACTATTTTGGAAATAACATCTCAAAACAATATTGCTGATTCTCACCTTGCACACCTGAAACTCAGATTAGATCAGGAAATTGTGCAAATGCATATGGTTGAACTCTTGGAATTGTTTATGTTTGGAGAACTGTTAAAGATGGGCATGCACCGTGCAATTTCCATCCACAACTCTTTCTTGAGTCAGGCCGAATTTGACATTGGTGCAGCGTACAGGGGTAACAAAAGGTTATTAACCTTTCCCGAGGGCAGTCAGACCAGTTGGATGAATTTCTGGCATGTGATATAATTTGTTGAATTACGTGTATCACGTGGCGGAAGCAGAGCTGCAACACTTTTGCCCTGAACTTGATGTATTTCCCTTCACTGCATCTTGATGAACACAGAACTTGGTAACGCTGTGTGGAAAGGATAGATACTTCTGGCATCAGGATGTCTCATGTGTTTGTTTTACATGTTGTTACTCAGTGTGTCTTTTTATCTCAGATTATTCAGATAGGATAAGGATAGTCTAGCCTAAACCATGGAGCACTCACCCATGACGTAGAAGACTCCCTTGTGGTTGTTCTTGTTTGAGGCTCAGTTGGTAGTTATAGGTTTCACAGGAGGCAATAGTCTCATACACAAAACACAAAATCAGCTAAGCTACGAGCTCCATAATCAAACTCTAAACAGCAGTCTTGGAGATTCTGTTCACTTGCTCTCAGTAAGGTATCAGGTGTCCTGTATGCTGGCAGTATCTGAAGAGTGGCTTACTCAGCAGAAGTTTTAAACTACTTTATGGGAATCTCTAATTCAAGATCACTCTCTGTGGTTAATTCCTGATCGCTGGATGTCCTTCCATCTTCTCATACACCATCATATTCTTTTAGGACTCTTTGCTGTATAGTCTTATTTGTTTTACCTCGGCTTGTGGTTTTAACCCTCCTCCTCACCCTTGTGTATCCTGTTAGTAACATTTCTGGTGAGTTTCAAACATCGAGTTTGTACACTTGTTCCAGCCAGGGTTTCTCAGATCTTACCCTGGAGGTCCGGTGCACTGCAGAGATTGGCTCCAACCCTGATAAAACTCACCTATATGTGATGTTCTAGTGATCCTTAAGACACTGATTAGCATGCCCAGGTGTGTTTGATTAGGGTTAGAGCACAGGAAGAACACAGGAAGTCATGCAAATTTATCTAAGCTCTACAAAGCATTTTAGGTACTTTAATATTCAGGGATATATGGCATCAACTTAGAAGCAAGCAAAATAGTACCTCCTGGAGCTGTTTCTGGACAGACTTCTCAGGCAGCATAATATAAAGAGAAAATGTAGAGAGCTTTGACTAATGGAATGTGTAGTTTCCTGCTAGAAATGACTTTGAAAGTAGAAGTTGTCGTCCGAAACATATTTACACACAAACTGCAATATGATGGAATAAATGAGTCGTGACTGTAATCATACCATTGCTTGGCTATGTGTTCATTGTGAACGCTGATGTGTGGTATGTGACACCAGCTCTGTTACAAACAACAAACTGAGCGAAAAGCAGATGCAGGCGTAGAAGCAATGAAGTGAAGAAGAAAAACGTGGTTTGAAAGAGGAAGGTAACAAATGCCCTCTTGAAATCGAAAGTCCTAGGCCTGCAGCATTTCCAAAATATTCTTTTAGGCTTCACATTCTAAGTTCTGAAAGAAGGAACAGAAAATGGGACGGGTATTTTGTGAAATGTAATTTATTTATGAAACATACACACATGTGGGATCAAGATAACCAGACAAATTAAGAAAAAAGTTAGTTTGGTAACTCATAAGGCCAAAGGAAACGTGTGATCAGCTGAGCGGTGAGTACAACCTTAACCATAGGTGTTCAAGTGCTTATAAAATAGTGAATGATGCTTGCTCCAGATCTGCAGGACACAGATTCCATGCGAATATTTGTGTGCATGCAATTCTATATCAGCAGCAGTGCCTCAAGAAATGATGGAAGACCGTCCCGTCACCATCAGAAACAACAGTTTAATATGGGCTCTGATGACAGCTGACTGATTTGTGTTTAAGTGCAGAAATCTGTATTTAAATATAAACACATAGAGCAGTCACAATGCATAGGTGATTACAAAACTTCCAGAATATAAAAAATCAGTATGCAATAATAAAAACAACTTGTAATTTGCATTGCGAGCAATATCTCAGTTTGATCGTGGACTCCTAATAAAGAGTCAGAATCATGACTTTCTTATTATCCATCAGTGATGACGAGGACGTTAATCGCAAAGCAGTGTCCACATGTGATGGGTGATATCGTGTATAAACTGCAGTGTATAAACTCCATCCATATTTTTGCGCACAGAATCCAAGCAAACGTGGAAGATTTGAAGGGCTTGGGCATGGCTTTTGACAACACCTCAATTCGCCTGGCTCGTTTGTTCCTGAGCAGAAAATAAACAAGAGTTTTCAAGCCAATAATCACACAGCAGTCTGATAAAAAAAACGTCTTTCCTTCGTCGCTAGTTCATGAGTGCCACTGTGCTCTCCGGTTGCCCTCGGACCAGCTCAGAGAAGAACTCCAGAGCCAGCCGCACGTGAATAGGAACAAACACATAGGAAGTGTAAATGACCATGGCCACCATGGTAAAGAGGACAGAGTTGAAGATGGACTGTTCCCACGGCTCCAGCACATAGATGCCTGTGATGAGCAGGTACTGATAGTACAGCCAGCCCACATACTC
Organism: Enteromius paludinosus; assembly: GCA_032361165.1. NCBI lineage: Eukaryota > Metazoa > Chordata > Actinopteri > Cypriniformes > Cyprinidae > Enteromius > Enteromius paludinosus. The sequence continues at coordinate 1,240,654 of JAUMHQ010000074.1, forward strand.
TCTCATATTCTTCATATCCATGCGGAGGACCGACACAGCCGCGCTACGAGCTGCTGGGGGAAGACAACAGGGTGAGCTGCTTGCTTACATACTGACAGAGCACAATGGACACAACCACAACAGATAATACCACGGCGCGTAATAATGGTGCTCAGGAGTGCTGTATGAACCTATCAAACAACGCCACATGCATTTATGACGTGAATGAGTGACTCTCATGTATTCCATTATTTGTTTTTAGGGCCGTAGTCTGTTACAACTGATAACAATTTTATCATGCGAAACAAAATAAACATTAATGATACACATTGACGTATTGAGTGGGCAGTCCCAGCTGTTTCCTTCTACGCATTTTGAAGTATTGCATCAGAGACCAGTGACGGAAATGCCAAATTTAGAATAAGAATACCTTAACATGCTCGCTTGAGGTCGTTTTATGCCTGTTTTCTGTATAATCTCCTCTCAGTACTGTTCCCAAACAGCAGCGATGCATTCCCCTTCAAAAGAATGACGGCATGTATTTCGTCTGCTTGCTCTGAGGCACAATTAATTTATCATATATGAAAATGATGGTAACACTTGATTTTACAGTGACACCTCAGTTGCTTATAAGCATGCATATTACTAGAATATTAGCTATTTATTTGTAGTAATTAAGCACATATTAATGCACAGACCTAAACTTAGCAGCACTATTAATTAGCAGACAATTAGGAATGTAGTGAGGGAAAAGATAGTAGTAGTTATTAGTTAACAAGTGTTACCTATTCTAAAGTGTTGCCAAAATGATTATATTCAATGATCCTTGTTCACTAATGTTTTATGCAATACTTACAATTTTGCACACAAGCTAAATACGCATCTTTGGATGGAAACCCAACTAGTGAGAGCGTCTTTTAGCAAATGTTGTTGTTGTAATTACTTTACTTCTCTTCAGCAGTAATCACATCAGGGACCATCTGACCATTGCATGAAGAGAGTGCTGGGATGAAATGACCCATGTTTAAATGTGCTAACTGTTAATATTAAGCTCAATGGCAATTAAAGTCACCCTTCAACGCGTGTAAAACCCTGCAGGAGTGATCTACATCTATAGGTGCAGGTGCACAACTCATATTAATCCCTGTCAGCAAAAAGCCAAACCATTTACATTAAATGCAGACTAATACAACAACCGGGTGCATATTTGGAGTTAAAATGGCACTATTATGGTAAATTATTAATTGCATAACAAGACTATATCGCTAGCTGAACAATACTGCATGAAGTGAACATAGGTAGTTTACAAATAATCCTTTTATTTGTTTTAAACTCAGTTTCATTCATATTCAGCTCAAATTCTAATTACAATAGAGCACCCACAAAGCACAAACAAAACTGATTATACTCAACAACAGACTTCAGGCAGCAATGTCAACTGCAGAGTCGTAATTCATATCCAGGCAACAGCAGAAACATTAAACATGTTAACAGGACAGATTCTCAAGTAGACGGTACTGATGTGAATTTCCACACACGTGGTAACAGTTTAAAGCGCACGAGAGAGAAATATTAAATAGATTGTATTAGATAAACATGTTTACTCTGTTATGCACTTAACATAAACATGCTTACTGTTATGTTTAACAGAGTTATGTTTATGTTTACTTCGTTATGCACTTAGCAGTTAGTAACAGCAAGTTGCGTAGTCGTGGTGTTATGGCCGTTGCAGTTATGATTGATCCTCATCATTAACAGCAGCGAGCGTCAGAGAAACCCTGCGCTAATGTGATGGAGTCAAGTAAAGTTACTCACCTCCGCGGGTCACGCCGCACTGAAGACTGGATGTGATGTGAGTGTGTGCTGAAAGCTGCTCTACCAGTGAAACACGCACCACTCCCACTTCTCCGACTCACTCTCGTGTGTGTGTGTGTGTGTGTGTGTGTGTGTGTGCATGTAAAGGACTAGAATGGCAAAAGAAAAGATCAAACGAATGTTAAAGCTCCTGGTGTTTTTTCCTACATGCACGCATCTTTCTCTCTCTGGTGAGGATGCTGTAGCCGCAGTACGGTACTCTGTGACGTCACCTGCCGCATGCAATGTTTTACAGCATTCCTATATCTTACTCATTTGACAAACAGTGCATATCAATAGCAAAGTGTAACGTTTCTGAGCCATAAAAGTGGAGTAATTCTTTAAAATTAGATTTACAGCTTATCATAACTAAATGCATTTTGCTTGATTTTTATGGCTTGCAAATCTGGAGAATTCTGGTCTGAAGTCAAGACTTGATTTTCATCTGTGTTATCTTGTTTTAAAACACATTTAGGTCTTGAAATGCCCTGGTTTAGAACCTCTGCATTATGTATTGACAACACTACAGAAATGATCTTATCTTATCATTATGTGTTATTATAGCATATTTTCCTTATGCAAAATATTTGTTACCTTTACTTTAACATATATAATACCCTTTATTTAATTGTTGCAAATGAAAAAAAAAAATTAAAAATTGCAATGAAATCAATCAGTGCAGCGGTCACATATGTGATGATATTACCTGAGCCACACGATCAGAAGAGCTCACAGAGGAAATAATGCCAGAGCTTTCAGTCCAAGCGCAGTGAGCTGTATGAGAAGTGTATATGACCCTCTTCCCACTGACTCCAAGTCATTACTAATAAAATACAGACTAATACAACTACTGAGATACATATTTGGTGGTAATAATGTTTGTGGTACATTATTAATTGCATAACAAGGCTATATAGTTTTGATGTGTGATACAACCTGAACTCTGTAAATGTTGGGATGTTTTTTTAATTTGAATAAAATGCAAACTAAAAGAATTTCGAATCACTTGAGCCAATATTTTATTCACACTAGAACATAGATAAGAAAACAAATGTTTAAACTGAGAAACTGTACACTTTTATCCACTAAATGAGCATTTCTAACTTGATGCCTGCTCCAGGTCTACGAGGTCATGTGTCCTCAGACTCTACTCTTCTTCTCAAAACAGTAAGAGTTTCTGAAGTTTTGTACTGTTCCTGTATGTACTTCTGCACCTCCATACCATCAGAGACGCTGCTTTTGAACTGAACGCTGATAACAGGCTGAACATCTCCTCCTCTTTAACCCTGGGGACACACATCCGTGATTTACAACAAGTCAAGTCAAGTCACTTTTATTTCTACAGCGCTTTTAACAATACAGATTGTAGCAAAACACTGAACATTATCAAACAAAGAACAGAGTGATGGAAATGTGTAATGACGGGAGTTAAACTTTATTTATCAAATGCAGAGACGGTCTCTGTAGTCAAGACGACGGTAATCACT
>JAUMHQ010000074.1:1289416-1303769 GCA_032361165.1 Enteromius paludinosus
TGCATGTGTTTGTATTTATATATACTTAATAAATATACACAGCACATACAAACATATTATGCAAAGAAAAACTTTTTGGATGCGATTAATCGCGATTAATCATTTGACAGCACTAATATATATATATATATTTAAGAGTCTCTCATTTAGCCAAGCTCTCCAGAAAACAAACCCTGCAAATTAAGAGAGTAACATATATTATACAGAACCTTCATATTTGATGCAATTTGAGGATTTGTTAATTGCATTTCATACATTTCACTTTTAATAAAACATTTGAAATTGGTTTGTGAAAGATGCTTTTATGCACGCTTTGCTTGCATTCACACATTCTGACCAGCAGGCATCACCAGCATTTCAAAACGCTTCCAATCATTTTGTGAAGCAATTGTTTCTCTCAGCAGCGCTGTGGATCAAGAACTTCAATCCACTTTGCCACGGTCGCATTTCACAGATGAAAAGGCTGGCATCCCACACTGTGTTTCTGCTGCATTTCTAGATTTAAGCCTTCATAATAAAAGTTCTCTCTATGCATGAGATTGTAGTAGTCTTTAAACATCACACAAATCACAGTGACAGAGATGCTCTGCAACATTAAAGCAAAACATCACTTACAGCCATGCTTCGGTTCATGCTGTTCAAATTCAATTTTAACAAAACGATTTTGGAAATTGCATACTAGTATACTAATAAGGTCAGCAAGTTTGTGACTGATTCAGGGATAGCATCAGGATTCAAAGGGATTAGACTTTTAAGATGTTTTATAAGCTGGCAAAACATAAAATGTATCATAGAAAACAAAAACATGCTAAAGAGAGTGGCTTTTTCAGAAGAAGAAATGAAGCTTTATTGCCAAAGCAGGAATGCAGACTTGATTTATCAAAGACAATACAGTCACTAAATTACACATAATATATTATCCTTTTATTCTCTGTGGTATGTTTTTTTTTCAAAGCCCAGAATTCAATGAAAATGTGGTTTGAGTGCTCTCTTATTTTCCCTCTTACAAGCACATGTGACCCTGGACCACAAAACCAGTCATAAGGGAAATTTATACATGATCTGAAAGCTGAGGACAAATAAATTATCTTTTTTTAATTGAGGCATGGTTTGTTAGGAATCTGAAAATCAAAAAATCGAAATACTGAGAAAATCACATTTAAAGTTGTCCAAATGAATCAAGTTCATATATATTTACAGCAGGAAATGGAGAAAAAAAATCTCTATGAACTGTTTTCTTTACTTATTCCATGGCTTGGTGGAATACTGGATTCTGATTGGTCAGCTGCTACATTCCAAGGTTTGTTAGTAATTACATCACTCCGCTGTCGCTGACAGTTGGGCGCCATCCTGTGGCTTAAACCGCTTAACCATGAGTTACTTCCATGAGGACTTCAACATTAATTTCAACATGTTCAACAGAAAAACAAAAGCAGTGGATAAGCGTGTAATAATGGGGATAATGTACAGCTAGCAGGTTGTTCTCACAGAATAAAGCCCTTCAGTCTCCGCTTCACGTCGGGCTGCCGATAAGCCTGTCGGGCTTTATTCTGCGATAACAACCTGCTGGATCTATCTCACTTGATATCCTAATGGATGAAAAGACAATTAAAAAATGATGACCCATGAAACATATCTGTGCTACTTGAGACTGGTTTTGTGTTCCGAGGTCAGAAGAAAAGAAAAGAAAGCTTGACCCTTCAATTCATCCAGACGCACCGGAGCTCATAAAACACATCTACGAGAGACCTTACCTGGCAATGTGACGCTTTCCAAGGAAGCGGAAGTGTTGGAGACAGAGTCTGTTTAAAAGAAGTAAACACAATAATGAAAACACAAGGATTTGATTCCTGCTTTCTCTTTCCTTCCTCCATTTATTATTGTTTCTGAACAGAGTCACTCACTCCAGGATGTTGAAGAAATCACTGATCTCCTGATGAATGGCTCGATGCCAGTATGACACCAGCACCTCTGAAACACAACAGTATACAGTTCAAGGTCGTGAAAACTTGCAGGTTCTGCTTAAGGCTCAGTGATTTAAAGCCTCACCCTCAGAAATGGTCTTCATGATGTGCAGGAAACATATGAGCAGACTTCTGGTCTCCGCTTGATCCAGTTTGTCAAAGCGTGAACCAAACCCGATGAGAGACTGTGGCCTGGTAAACTGAGCACAGTCGTCACAATCAATCTCTTGTTACTCAAACTCATTTGTGTCTGTTTTTGTTCATGTTTGTGTTGGCTCTATCTGTCTGTCTGTCAACATGTCATGCACTTGCTCACCTTCTCACATCCATCCATCTTCTCACTGTTGCGGTCACCGTTGCTGGGGTTGGACTCGATGCTGATGAGAGAGCCTCTGGAGTCTGTGTTGTTAGCTGTTGATACGGCCAATGAAGAAAAGGCTAGGAAAAAACCCAAAACAAATCAACATGTGAGACTCAAGGGCAGCCAAATGCACACGGGTAAATTTGTAGCAATAGCCAACGATACACTGCATGCGTCAAAACTATCAAAAATCATTAGGATATTAAGTACAGAAGATATTTCCTACCCTAAATATATGAAAACTTCATTTTGATTAGTAATGTGCATTGCTAAGAACTTCCTTTGGACAGATTTAAAGGTGATTTTCTCAATCTTTTGCTTTTATTGCTTCCTCGGACTCTGGATTTCCAAATAGCTGTCTCTCAGATAAATACTGTGCTATCATAACAAACCATACATCGATGGAGAGCTTGTTTATTTATTCAGCTTTCAGATGATGCATACATCTCAATAATTAAAAAAAAGACCCTTATGACTGGTTTTGTGGTCCAGGGTCTCACTTTTCTTAGTAACATTCATTTTTTAAATGATGTTTTCTTCTGTACAGCGACAGCTTATGATGAACACGTCTGTCAAGCTCCAAAAAAGCACCATAAAAGCGCTCATTGTGATATTATATTCTGAGTATTGTGAAAGCATGACAGATACGTGTGAGGAGCAAACAGTGAACGTCTAAGCAGCTTCACTGTACCTGTGATAGAGTTCAGCACTTCCTTGGAGAAGGACGCATCCATCGAGTTCCCATGCCGTAAGACATGGGTCACCTGACCACCTAAACCTACTCCGACACTGAGATCATCTCTGGAACCCTGCGAAGGAAAGCATCTCACTTAAAGGGCTCATGAATGGGTTTCGTTGTTTACTTCAGCTTTGCGTTGTTCCCTGAGCTCCACTTATAATGTCATCAAAATGTTTACAGTATTAGACGTAATAGGCTGTTTTCTCTCCTCTATTTAAGTGTGTTTATCCATGTTTAGGCACAGTATTATGTCATCGATTCATATCTCCACAAGCTGTTGTTTGGGCAGACTGGCTTCAATATAAGCAGTTTCCAGACTAATGAGAGAGTTCTGAAACGTACAGGATGTTTTTATAGTACAATGACCTCTTATGTGTCAAAAGATGAATGATGAACTATTATTATTATAGACAAAAACCCATTATTGACCTCATGATTATTTCTCAGGAACACAACCGATTATCGGTATTTATGTGCATATTATGTTGTAGAGAGAAGGAAAAGAAAATAGTCTAGTTGTGTTCGCAATGTTTGTAAATTTGCTTTATTTAACGTTGCTTTAGCCTACATTCTTCTGGAATGTTTTAACCATGCAGCACATTATGCAATATTACACATATATGGTGGAATAGTAAAATAAATAAATAATACTCTTCACACATCAGATCATGCTCAGCTAAAGCAAGTTGAACATGTGAACCGAGCTTCAGTTGATAAATGTAGATGCGAGCGGGTGTACCTGGTCACTGGCCGTCAGGCAGATGGGAAACAGATCTCTGAGGAAAAAGCGAGGCATGTTGTCAAGGATCAGACCGTAAAGTGGCAGATACAGAGAGGCTATCCGTGCCTGTTTCTCCTGCGCACACACATAAACACAGTACAGTTCAGATCGGTTCACGCACTAACGTAAACCGTGCACAACATCTACATGCGCTACTATCGCTGTCAGAATTCACCTTCATGGCATAACGGGAGTCCAGTGAATGTTTAGCCATGAGGTTCTTCAGGCAGGCCAGGGCCAGGTGTCTCAGGTCCTGCTCGTCTTGCAAAGCCAGCCCGAGCTCTCTCAACAACAGCCCTGTCAGAAAGTGCTTCCTGCAGAACTCTTCCGTTAAAATATACTCTGGAAAGTCCACTGAGGAACAAGACAGAGACAGGAACCACATAAATGATCATGATGATTAAGAATAGATTTGGAGTGTAATCCAACGTCTTCTTGTACTTTATTACATTGTAAAGCACATCTTAGTTTTAATTCTAAAGGTTATCCATGTAAAAGCACACCTTCATTCAATCGTATTTTGACTTCTTACACCATAAATAGATTTTCAATAAATACTAAAAAAGGTCTTGAAGCACAAAAACTTTTCCAATCCCCCCTAAGAATCCTGATTAATAGTTACCCTGAGCACTTTGGGTTTCCAGCGATGCCTTGTCTGATGGAGAGAAATGAGACAGAGGGGATATCAGGTTGTGGTCAGCAGTATGCTAATTAGGGGTTGCAATGCAATGCAATGAAGTTTAGCGTATGAGACACAAAGAGGTGGAGCTGGTGGTGCTCTCTGACCTGTGATACGTGCAGACGGGATGGGAAGACTCAGAGGGACATAGTGCTCATAGTTACACACCTCCCTTATAAACTCAAACTTCAGCTCACATAGCACCTGGAAACACACACACACACACACACACATCCTTTTGTTATAATCTTTGCAACACAGAGACAGTCAATGAATTCCACAGCCAGACAAAAACACACATAAACGATACACACATGTCATTACATAACAACAATTCATCATATTCAGGATGTTTTGATGCATAGTGCCTGGTTAACACTAGACTTTGAGCGCGCAGATGATCTGCTCTTAAAGAACAGGACATGATGTCACATACCAGGGCTTCGGCTTGCACAAATCTGTTGATGTGTGTGTTAATCTGTGAGGTCAATCAGTCTAGTGTTACCGTGGCTTAAGAGACACAGAAAAGTGAGAGAGTGTAGTTCAGGTACCTTATTGTCGCTGGCTGTGATCATGTTTATGTAGTTGCTGATCAGTTTGAAGGTGAAACCTCTGTCCATTAATGTGAAGCACCGCTGAGGAAAAAAAGTGCATTACATGTTACATAGTTACATTTACCTAGTAAAGCACTGCATTCATTTTGAATTACAAGAAATATCCAGTTTTGTTTTTAGAGACACAAATGTATCTAATCCCTTTTTTTGTTAACCAATGTCTCTGCAGATGATCCAGTTCAGTCATACTAATAAGCAAAAAAGACAAACCAATTGTGCTCGATTGTTTTTTATTGCTGAAGAGTTCCCCTGCGTTCAACTGTACAGTCGGGACCTCCTTCTTTTATATGAAAAACACACAAGCTAGCACTGTTTATATTTAAAAAAGTAATGCAAAAGCAACGTACCACATTACCACAGAACGGCAACAATTCATTTTAAGGGAGTAATGCAATATTGTAATGCATTACTTTTAAAAGTAACTTTCCCCAACAGAGTCTCACACAAAATAAATGAACCTATTCCTGTCGTTTTCTGAGCATTTACTCATTTCGCAGATGTACAATACTTCAAAGTGTTAAGTATCTCAGTTGTCGTGTGCTGCTGCTGACCTTCACAAAGGCTGCTATAGCCATATTAGCGCTGCGTGTCTCCTCTGCCAGCTCTTTGTTCTTCCAGTAGATGTGATCGGACATCACCATGATCAGGGTCTCCAGTCGACTTTGGAAAGTGCCAGGAAACCGCTGCGGCCGAGGAAGCTGAGCAGACACATTTCTTGTTAAAAGCAGGTTTAACAGCGTGAAAGATGCAGGTGCAGTCACACACACTCAAGGCAAGTGACATGTCCAGAGGGTGGCGCTAAAGCACGAGTTCATTACGTGACCCTGGCACATTCTTTGCAGCAAAATTAATCTAGTAATTTGTATAATATGCATGCTAATCAGCAACTGAGAAAACTATAGTGTGCGCCTAATTATAAGTCATTATTGAAGGCATGACTGATGGAATAGGAATAACTTATTTAGGCATGAAGTCACGTCTGACCTTCAGCTTGTGCGAGTCCAGCAGATGCTGCGTCATCGACTTCACGATGATCTCCAGAAAGAACCAGGAGAACTGCAGAAAACCCACACAGATGTTAAAACAGTCCGTCACTTCTGTGTAGGAGAGACGTGATGTTCGCTCACCTTCAGGATATTGCGTATGACAGACTGGTCGTTGCTCTTCAGGTCAGAGGTCATGCCCTTGGCCAGCTCTTCGTGAACTGTTCTGAAGCCGCACGCTTCAGTTTTAAACACAAACTGGATAAACAAACACACACATGCTATTTTTTTTAAATAGTTAGATTTTAGTCAACATTTTAAAGCTTTAAAATGTACAATCCGGCTTCTACTATGACTAGCTATTGGCAGCAGTTGAGAGACATATGATGTACCTTTATATAAGAGTGCAAATAGTGGCCCAGGTTCTCCTCATGGCACTTGGCTAAGATGTGCACCAGGACCCTGATGGAAAACGGATGTACATGTTATATTAAATCTGACGTGTTGATGGAGGGCGTTCGGAAGAGAGTTTTATACCTGGTGGTGCTGGTGGACACTTCGTCTGTGTCGTTCTGAGTGAGCACTGTAAAGAGCTGGTTGAAGATCACAGGGAGGAAGCGAATTATCACATGAATCCTCTCCATACTCAAGAGGCCCTGAGAGGACAAAGATTCGAAACGTATTTAAGATGAATACTAGTTGATATGAAACTTGTCTTCTTTCACTACAGAAAATTCTCAAGTCTGGTTTCACCACAGCGTCTTCTATTTTGGATTAGATCTTATTTGGCAATCATTGATCGGCTATGATTCAAAAATGATGCAGCTATAGCAAAATACAGTTATAAAGCATGAAGTTTCCTGCTGTATTGTAATACGTATTTTGATGCTCACTCATGCAGCAATGATTATTAATATGACATGTAATATGATTATAATATGAGTATTGCTGTATGTGTATGTTCTGGTGCAGGTCTAAAACAGACAAAAGAGAAATATCCTGTAAACTGTTTTACCCCTTTCAGTAATTTAAGTCAAAGATCTTTTGCAATCAGCTACATGTCTGTCTCTAGATAAAATATTATAAATATGTATAAAATAAGATGCATATATATATATATATATATATATGCACTCATAGGTTCAGTTTTGACACCCCAGTCCTCATATTTTCAGCTACTGGTTAAGGCCCTGAACACACTTACTTTAAGGCAGTTGAGGAAGTTTGAGGTAGGAGGTTGAGAGAGGTCTGCCTCTCGGTTTTGGCACTGCTGGAAGAAGCGGTTTAGATGGGGGTCCTGCAAAAAAAAACAAACCATGGGAATTATGAAATCATAAACCATGAGCAAGATTAGTCAATTTCAGTCTGAGACTGTGGCTCTTTTTAACCTGAGTATAAACTGTAGAAAGCACCAAAGTAGACACTCTGAAGATGGGCTTCCCACCATCGACCCACTTCACATCCGAGCCGTTCTGTATAAACACATGGAAAGATTTAATGTATCACATGATGTATCAACCATTTTTACCGGTTCATCTGTTTTTACAGATTCTGATCGTCGTCATCTGTTTCTATGCAGTTCATTGCTTAACTCTTCCTTGTTTCATCATTTTTGTGTATATATTTTTATATATTTACTATCAGAAGCAGAAGTCATCATAGTTGTCATAAAATCCATATGGAAATGTAATATACATTGCCATATATGAAAAGTTAATCTGCCACGTGTTACCTATAGGGTAATATATATTATTTATATTTATATATGCAGATTTTATTAAAACAATACAAAAAAAAAAATATATATATATATTTATATATGTTTCTGCATTTTTTTAAACTGTTTTTAACATTTACTTATATAATTTCAAAATGTTTTGAGAGGTTTTATGATGGGTATGTGCACAACATACATTATTACACATGCATAAACACACTATATAAAAGTTCATATATGAAATTATTCCAATTCATGTGACAATAACTAAAACAAATTCATTTTCTCCAAGAGAAAAAAAAAAAACCCACATTGAAATTTTAATTACATTGACCAGAAGAGAGAGAGAGGGAGAGGGGTCAAATTTGCTATCACTCCCTTCAGTTGCTGTATTACAAATTAGTTTCTGTTATTTAAAGCCAAGGTTGAATAAAATTACATTTTCTCGCACTCTGGTCTTTTTGCACTCACTTTAGAGGATGAAGGCTCTTTGATGTGTAGATATCCACCGGGCAAAGAGCACGAGACTGGAATACTGAAATCCTGAGAGGAGACACGTCCATCCTTCAGAAGAGCCAGCCATGCATAGCCCACTGTAACACACACACACACACACACTGTCAGAGCACTATACAGCACACACACACACACACACACAGCACTGGTGCACATACCTGGTGTCTCAAGAGCCTCTTTCTTCTTGGAGCTGGTCTTGGCATTGATGTCACAGGTCACATGATAGAAGGAGAAGAGTAAATGGTGTTTCTCATGGAGATGTGTGGGCAGCTCGATCTTCACCTGATCAAGCGCATTACAACAAACAGTTAAAAACCGGTAGCTCTCATCTGAACGTAACCTACAAAAGCACTTAGCAAACCTCATCATAAAAGTCTGGGTTCTGTGAGTGATGCAGAACTGTGGAGCAGGCGGTTGTGGTAAATACTGGACCTCCTGGCTTTCCGTAGATGCACTGTGGAAACGGATTTACAGCATTTCTATTCAATTCTAAAGCAGAGGTTGACGGAAACTGATGGAAAACTGTGTTATTTTACCTTAAGTGGCTTGGCATGTTCTTCATCAGAGCTTCTGAACTCCACGTAAACGGCGATGTTTCGAGCCTATCATAAAAATCACATGGCATTCCAACGACACTAGTTGAGAAAACCTTACAATCAACACAGCATGATGCACTAAGATTATTAGGTTCTCTCAACTAATGAAACTGACAGAAGTAACAATACTTTGCTCAGGCAGACTGTACACTTCTCTAAATATACAATTTAGATAACAGCTTAGAAAAAGGTCAGTGAATAGTAAAATCACAATCCTGTAACAGCAGCCATCATTTATTCATGCATGCTGGGAACTCACCAATCATTAACATGTGCAGTACATTTGACAGTATGTTCACTAATTCTCACTATTAACTGTGACTTCTGGAACAATAAACTCCTAAATACTGCTTATTCATATAAGGGAAGTTATCAAGTTTAGGTAGGATGGGGATTGAGAATAAGGTATTAATATGTGCTTTATAATCACTAATGCATATGGTAGAAATATGCTTGCTAATGAGCAACTAGTTATTAGTGAGAACTGGCCCCTAAACTAAAGTGCTTTGTAATTTCTTCAGTCAGTCTTGTTTGGTTGGGACAGCTTTGGGTCTGACATGGGCAAGTTTACTTATACTTAAGTTTACTTATACTATGGGCATACCAAGACTGACAGTATAAAGTAGGGCTGGGTGATATATATCGAACGATATATAATGCGCATCTCGTCAGTAAAGCCGGTTTTTAAATGCAGCACCAGTTTATGAACAGAGCTGTAGGTCACCGACAAGCTACGTTTCGCAGGAGATTCAATGGCGCAGCTTGTCAGTGATCTAGTGCTCTGTGTAAAAGCTGGTGTTCCTCTGAAACAGCCGGCGGAGATTTACCGCTAATCAAAGAACCGGCTTTACTGACGAGATGTGCATAATATATAGTTCGATATATATATCACCCAGCCCTGGTATAAAGATAACAATATTAGCGTCCACACCAGCGGATGATATTGTCTGTTTAATGTAAGTGCATGTGTGTCTGCCGCTTTAAATTTTCAAGTTTGTTAAAGCAGGATGGATTCTGATTGGCTGTCAATGTTTGTATCGCTCATCATTATCATCGTTATCATTGTGGTGTGGACTCTGCTATTCTTTAATACTAAGAACACTTTTTAGAACTATATCTTCATCGTTATCTTTATAGTTGTTGTGCTTGGTTCGCAAAGGTTCGTGACCTCCTCACCTTTGCGAAGCTCTTCTGGCTGTCGTACTTGAGGTGTTTGGGGTAGATGTACATGTGATTCCTGTAGACTCTGTAAGGCTGGGCAAACTTCGAGGAGTCCTGCAGGAACTCGTCCACCTCCACCGTGGCAGCGTGAAGAGCGCAGTCCTCGAAGGGCTTCAGAGCAACGTACGAGGACGTCACACAGTCTGAGGAACACGGTGCACAAAACATAAACTTGAACAACATTTACACTCTAAAAAAATGCTGGCTTATTTTTTTAACTCAATTGCTGGGTTCAGTTTGTTGGGTCATTTTAGTGGGTTATTTCATAAATATATTAGTGATGGACAGTAACGTACTGTCTTAAGTACTTGATTTGTGTACTTCATCCACCTCTGATATATAAATATATAGATATATGTTTTTTTACCCAGGTGCTGGGTAGTTTTTCCTAAACTCTAAACTAAAAAATGCTGGGTTATTTTTTTTTTTACACCTAGCTTGGTTCAGCTTGTTGGATAATTTTGGTGGGTTATTTTTTTATTTATTTAGTTTTACCCAGGTGCTGGGTAGTTTTTCCTGAACTGATGGGTTATTTTTTTTTTTACCCAATTGCTGGGTTGAGCTTGTTGGGTTATTTTATAAATACCTGTATATTAGTGATGGACAGTAACATAGAGTAACAAGTACTTGATTTGTGTACTTCATCCACCTAAGATATATCTATATTTGTTTTACCCAGGTGCTGGGTAGTTTTTCCTAAACTCTTATTTTTTTTAACCCAGTTTGGTTCAGCTTGTTGGATCATTTTAGTGAGTAATTTTTTTAATGTTTTACTAAGTTGCTGGTGATTGAAACGCATTTTGCAATTCAATTTGATGGTAAAATATATTCTATAATCTCAGTACTAATTGTTTATGGGCAGGTTTTGGAGTCAGTCGCTGCATCTTCATTGGCTCAGATTTCTGTGACACATCGGCACGAGAATTAGCGCTATTTCTGAGAATGGTTCAATACATGTAAATTAAAATGCTACATGTTTTATTTCTAAAATGCTTGTATTATTGTAATATAGTATAATAATATAGTATGTAATAGTGTAAACTATGCTGTATTCACCCAATTAAATTCAGTTCGTCTTGTATTTTGTCTATGTGCAACTCTAAAAAATGCTGGGTTAAGCACAACCCAGTGCTGGTAAAATATGGACAAACCCAGCGATTGGGTTGTGTTGACCCAGCGGTTGGGTTACTGCACAAAGGCTGGGTTAAACATTTAACTTAACTGTTTGTTGAAAACAACTAAATTGTTTGGTTTGTGCATATTTTTCCCAGCAATAGGCTGTTTTTAACCCAGCATTTTTTCATTACTACTGTTGCCTCTAGCAAGTGTGTGCGTGTGATTTGTTATTTTCAGTATAATACATTTTAAACAGCAGTAGACTTCAATAAAACACACCAGCATGTTTTAACATCACCCCAACCAGCGGGGTCAAAATAACCCAGCATGTGCTCTGTCCAATATTTACCCAGCACTGGGTTGGCAAATTACGCATGCTGGGTTGTTTTTAACCCAGCATTTTTAGAGTGCATGAGTAGAACTTCATTATGCTTCGGTTGGGCCTCAGATGTGTGGATGTTTGTATTGGTTGGACGTACTGGGACACTCCATGGGAACACAGTCTACATTGATTTCAAGGTTTCCAGGGATGATCTGGAGTTTGCTGGCCTTCTCTGCCCTGTAAAAAAACACTTGATTTTACTGAGGTCATTTATGAAGATGTGTGATTTGTGAGTGTGACTGCCGAGTCTGTACCTCCTGTACTCTGTGATGAGCTTGATGAGGTCTTCTGTAGAAATCTTGTTGCTCTCCTGTTTGAAGAGAGGAGAGAAGCGGCTTTCCCTGTCCACTGTGCCCTGGTTGTCCTTGAATACTGACCTGGAATACACAGACAGAAGAAATGTATGATTGAATTTAAATAAGCTGTTAATAGTGCAAGAGCTTTTTTGTTGAGCAATTGTTCTGGTGAAGGTGAAGCAGCAGAGAAGGGAAAATAAGCTCCCTTTAGGATTCCCTTACCTTACAGTCCAGGCAAAAGGCATGCGGTACTTTCCAAGTTTGCTACAGAACTGCTTATTGGATTTCAACATCTTTTGGACAGTCTGGAACGAGAAGAGAAACTGGAGCTCAATGTATGTGAGAAAACTAAATAATAAATCTCTACTTAATATAGATCACATTAGTGCTTGAGTCAGTATTTGGTGTATTTATCCTAATGCCACATGTAAATATATCTAAATGCTATTGCATAACTGACATTTAGTAAGAACCAAGGAACATTAGCAAACACATGCACAAAGCAAAACCCATATAAAGAGTCTGCTGTGGAAGACACAGAGCCCTGATCTAAACCCTTTGAGATGAACTGCAATGAAGATAATTCATTTGCATTTATTTCTAATATTCTAAGATTCTTGTCATGATTAAAATGTTAAAGGTCACTAAAATATTTATTATAGTGTTCTGGTCATCTTTATTTTCACCCAAAACTTGACATTATTTTAATGTTTATGTTTAATTGACTAAAAATTATTTCTGCCAACATGAAGTATTCATAGCAACATAAGTATGTGCTGAGAATGTTGATCTCGGAACATTTTAAGGACATTTATTCAGTAAAAATAACAGTATGTAGACATTTAAAAAATGTTTTCTATCAATATTGATAACAAAATACGAACATTCCATAACTATTACTTTAAGAACATTTAAGAAACTTTTATCTAACACTTAATCAAAATGGTTAATGAAAGTCTGGTATAGTGCTAATACTTTTGCCCATTTATTACATTACCTTCATGCATTTAGCAGACACTTTTATTAAGCGATGCGCATTCATTTAAATGACATACCTTGCTGGAATCTGTGTTTTTAATGTAGGGTTCTGCTCCACTGGAAATATTTCCCATTAACACTTTCTCCACCCGTGCCACCATCACGATGTCTGTATGTGGGTTCGTAACGGAGAAAATGGCCTGCAGGAAGGATCAAGCACACAAACTGATGAACACAGATCTCTTCTCTGTGCATATCCAGCTCTGTATCCACGGGCTCCTGGGCTGTTACCTGTTTGGGCAAGCTCAGCCAGTTCTCCAGCTCCGAGCTCAGCTGGCAGTCCTCGGTCTTCTTCTCCTCAGACGAGGTCAGGCCGTTCTCCAGCGGAGCACCTTCAGACCCTTGATCTCCTGCTCCAGAAGAGCTGTTGAGCATCTGCCGCACAACCTCGTGGTTTAAGTCCACGTGAAAGTCAGCGGAGACCTTCCTGCCCTCGCGTATGTCCAGCAGAGAAACCGATACGAAGAAAGGCTCGATCTATGAGACAGCAGTCATTCAGATTACACATGTGACCCTGGAGCACAAGACCACTCATAACAAGCAGTTCTTTGAGATTGAGATGTATGCTTTCCATGTATGTATGGTTTGTTAGGATAGTACAATATTTGTCTGAGATACAACTATTTAAAAATTGGGAATCTGAGGGTGCAAGAAATATTGAGAAAATCCCCATAAAATAAAGTTCTTAGCAATGCATTTTACTAATCAAATATACTTACAGCAGGAAATTTACAAAATATCTTCATGGAACATGATCTTTACTCAATATCCTAATGATTTATGACCCATCGTGCATTATATTGGTGCTTTTGCTAAAAATATAGCCATGCGACTTATCACTGGTTTTGTGCTCCAGGGTCACATATAAACAGATTAATAATTGATACAGTACATGAGTTCATATGCAAAAACAGATAACTACAGCTTTTATTATTATTATTAATAATAATAAAAAAAATGTTGCACCATGCATTCCAATTAATCTGATCACATCAGCTGGGTTCTTTTGATTAGGCAAAAATATCTAATATATACTAGCACAATAAAACACAATAAAAACATGGTAACAAAATAAAAAACACAGGATTTTTGAAAATGAAAAAAAAAAAAAAAAAACTGGAGTTATCTGTCTTTGCAAATAAAGTCTTCATTTACAGCTGAGAGTATTTGTCTCCTACCTTTATAAGGCCTTTTGCACAATTTGTAACAATATACATACTTATATCTTTCTATATAATATTTTTAAAGGTGCCATAGAATGCAATGAGAGAATGCTTAGGTAAGGGGAGAAAATGCCCAGAAACGGTTTTACAGGTCCATTTACAACCCTAGAATTTGACCCTAGAATGA
>JAUMHQ010000074.1:1303869-1314424 GCA_032361165.1 Enteromius paludinosus
ATACTACTCGCCTCACATACTGTTTTTCACGTACTATATAGTAGGGAAGTAAGCGATTTCGGACGCAGCGTCAGTGTTTGTCAGTCATTATTGTTGCATGTGTTCGCGTTAAGTTGGCTTGTGGATATTACTTTATTTAAATCAACTGACACCTTAATCCCGAGATAAACAAATCCAGATTTTGACCATTTAAATGGAAAATTAATTAATTAAAGATTCAGTATCAAAATTACCTAATGGTAATGCATCTGATTTGTTAAAGTTAATTTTGTACCCTAAAATTTAACTAAAGTCATTAAATAATGATACTGTTGCCGGATAATTCAGGTGATGATAAAACCAGCAGGATGTCGTCTGCATACAATGCAATTTTGTGCTCATCATCTCTCATCGATATACCCTTTATACCTTTGTTCTGTCTAATAGCCTCTGCTAGAGGTTCCAGAGCCAGCGCAAACTAGAGAGGAGATTCAGTGTTTCCGGAAAGCATAGTTCAAGCGAACATTCGCAATCAACGTCACAAACGTACGTGGTTTAAACTACAGCACTGGACCTGTGGTTAGAAGCATAGTTTCTTGTTAGTAAGATATATGAGCTTTAATAAATATGCTCTTGGGCACAAGAAGCAAACTAACTTGCATTACTATCTTTATCTTCCATTCTATCGAAATATACAATGCGCTTTAATTATGTATTTTTGCAGACCATTCTAAACGCTGTTTTTGAAACATGCACATGTGCATAAATGGCTAAGATACCTCGGAGTATGACGTAAGAGGGAACCCGCGACTACTCAAAGATCAGATAAAGCAAAATGACTGTGAACAAAAATTAATCAATACGTGTCATGATCAATGCAGCAGCATCTAAGAAATCTCGAATCACTTAAATAGCGTAAGTTAGTTCACCACCGCATGTGTGTGACGTCATTAACACTGGCCCTGTGTTGTTGAACTAATGTGGTTCAAAAGGTGAGTTTTATCAGGGCTGGAGCTAAACTCTGCAGTGCACCGGACCTCCAGGGTGAGATCTGAGAAACCCTGGCGAAGAACAGCGATGAATGCACGCCTTTGTTGAGTCTTTTTGGATGAGAAAAGCAGGATCTCAAGTTTTGTAGACATTGATGAGACAAGAACACTGAATGCAATCTGTACTTATGAATGAGAAAGATTCTGTAAGGGGTATGTGAACCACTGTGTGAGTGAATGTCTGTGAGGTCGTACGTTGGTCACAGGCTCGGAGTCGGTCTCGGTGATGCAGCCCTGCAGCGTGAGGTTGAGCGAGCGGCAGGAGATCATCAGTCTCTTCCCGAGCTTCTCATCGAACGGCTGGACAGAAGCAGACTCTCCAAACTCCATCCTGGAGCTCCTCAAGACCTTCAAACACAAAGCATGCGTTCCTCACACACCAAACTAACAACCACAGCCGTCCTTACACAACACAACCTGATCCTGAAACCGAAGACGTACAGGAATATCAGGATCCAGAGAGAACAGGTTCAGTCTTTCCTCTCCTCGGCCAGCTCTGGCTGATTCCTCTGTCTCTGAGATATACTGAAACACACAGCATCATGTTCATCATGTGAAGCTCTGCATATAAACAACTAATCGTGATAAATCACATACAGTACATATATATATACTTTTTGTTTATTAAATATATGTGTATATTTATAATGTGTATATAAACACACACACAAGCTTGCATACCATGGAAATAGGGTGTGTTTATATATTAAATATAGTTATACAGTCTATAAATTACATGAATATAAATATAGACATGTCATTAACTAAATACTTCAAATCAAATATAGGAATGCTTTTAGACTTAAATATACAGAGGTCAAAATATATTTTTGAATGCTTCTAAATATATATATATTTATAAAATTAAAAATTTATTTTCAAAAATATACAAAAAAGGGCCAACACTATATTAGTAGAAAATACATTTGCATAAATATATTGCAAAACAAATTTGACCAAAATTGATTTTCTTTTGTATATTTGAAAATATATATTTTTGTGGCACGTGAATGTGTGTTTCTAACGGTAGCATGATTTCAGCTCTCTGATTGAATAAGTGTTCAGCGGCGAGTGAATCAAGGTCTAGTTCCTGTTTTCAGAAAGAGGATGTCTTGAGGATGTAAGGAGCATTCATTACCTTCGCCAGCTCAGGGTGGATTCCGTTTTCAGTTGTTTCCTCATTTTTCTGAACAGGGACATGATTCAGTGATGCATCGATGATCTCTGGACAACAACAAAGAAACATTTGAGCTGAAAATGCAAACATATAGTGATCGCCACACGTATGTGTATGTGGATTTGATCACACTGTTTCTGTGTCAGATGCTCCTTCATTCGTTACCAGCTAAGTATGAGAAGGGCCGTGCGTAAGAGTGACATGACATGAGGTTTCATGCATGTTTATAACTGTTATTACGTGTCATTGCTCAGTTATGCCATTTTTAATGCGAAGATGACATTGTTTGAGATGCCTTTGTTACCAAAATACTTTAAACAAATCAATACAATAATAATATATATATATATATATATATATATATATATAAAAGTGTAATTTTAATGCCAATTTGTACCACTGAATAAAAGTCTTCAGAAAAATATGAATGACACGACTACAGTATAATGACCTCATGACAATATCAAACCAAGCACATGACAGTTTAACCATAAAGCTAAGTCATTTATTAATTTTGATAATTAATCTGCTATGTCATGTTTATGACAAATTTATGACAGGTTATGGTATTTTTTATGGTATTTTGCTGCAGCACACAGATCCAGGGGGCGTGGTTCAATCTAGCTCCAGCTCCTCCCACCCCCTAGATGTAGATCTGACCACGCCCCCCAAGATCTCGAGGGCTGCAGCGAGCCCTAATTGCATGAGACATTGACAGGATATGATGTATTGGTGTATGTCAAGTTGTCATAACAAAGGCATCTCAAACAATGTCATCTTCGCATTAAAAATGACATAACTGAGCGATTGACACTTCATAACAGTTGTCATAAACATGCATAAAAACTCATGACGCGTGTCATCATTATGTAGGTGTCATGTCTTATGCACACCCCAGAAAGGGATGTGAATTAGGGGCATTATTAACAGACAAGTCTATTAAGAGCTTTTTCACACAGCTGACTTCATCATTTTCCAGTTTGATTCATATCCATCAGCTGCATACAATGCCTATCAAATATATATAATTCTATTGCATCCAAAATACAAGTTTTTGTTTACATATAAGCTGATCAGCATGCATACTAGCATATTAGCTATGCTATTTATTATAGCAATTAAGCACATATTAATGCCTTATTTTACCATATCGTATGTATACCTTACTAATTATTAATAAGCAGCAAATTAGCAAATTTATTGAGGGAGAAGTCAAAGTTAATAATCAGTAAGTATAATGTATATATAAACACACACACGTACAGTATTTATTTTTAAATTATTTAAATGTATAAACGTTTATATTATTATAATTTATATATTATAAAAAAATTATATACATACATGACATTTTTGTTTACTTATTTGTTTATTTATTATGTATATATAAATTCACACACATGAAATATATATTTTGAAAATATTTATACATTTATATTATTATATTTATATCAAATATCAATATATATCACATACTGTTCTTAAATATACACATACATGTGTTTGTATTTATATATACATAATAAATATGCACAGTATACAATATGTAAAGTATTTTTTACCTTTATTTTGAGTGCAATTAATCGCTAATGATTACTTGACAGCACTAATTAAAACCATTCAAATATGCGACCTCAGTTTTTTGGGGATGGCTCTTGTTTTGAAAAAGAGCAAAAGACCCAGAGAACCATTTCGTTGCTGGACATGCACCTCGAGTCTCCTTCTATCATGACCAAACACATGATCCGATCGCAGTGTGTCTTACACCTGTGTGTAGTGTTTTCTGAGAAAAGGTGTTGTTCTCTGACCACCAGCTGTTTATATAAATACAGGTGTCACATCCTGTGTTTGCTGCATTTCACACACATTATCACAAAAACATCAAAGTAGGCACACAACAACAGAAAATGATTGCATATGTTCTCACCACAGGTGATGTTCAGAGCTTATGTGCTCTTCATCAGACTGTGATGAGGACATGTTACATACTCTTCTATTGTCGTTGTGTGTCTACTTTGATCTGTTTCTCATCATTTCAGTTCGGTGGAGCACCCACATTGAGGTTCCTTGCGTGGTTGATGCGCGCTCTTGGACTGTGCGTGTCACACAAAACAGTTATCTTTACATTGCGGCCACAACACTTAGTTATGCAACTCTTGGTAAGCATTTCAGTGCTAGTGTTACTAACAGCCTGCACCAGAACAAACTGTCGTCCTATTTGTCTAAATATGTTACAATATATTGAATAATTCATAAACAATTCACGATATTGACAATAACAGGCTGTACTCTTCAGCACAATGATAACCCCACAAAACAATCACACATTATGGAAACTTGATTTACCTTTGTCCTCATTTCTAGATATATTTGTGTGCTTCAATATACAGCCACGTATTTTTTAGTCATCTAACCTCTCATCCATCATTCATGTACTTCCTGCTGTGTAAGCGCTCACCTTGTTTGCTGTCGCTCAGGTCTGCGCTCTTGCGATCCAGAGCCGGGCCGTCCGGAGGACTGATCTGCAGGATGCGTGTGAGAGTGTTGATCCAGTCGTCCATGTCTTGCTCGTTCTCGGCAGCCAGGACGAAATACGTCACTTCGTTCATTTTCAACTCAAAGGCGTGTTTCCTCAAGCGGTTATTCTGTGTGAACCCAGATACCATGATTAATACAGCATCAGTCACCGCTCACCTCAACGAACCGCTGTAGAGACGCGTGTTCACCGACCTGAACCACCCCGGTGCACGAGTCCAGAAATATACAGCCTTTGGGCTCCTTTGAGATTTTCTCATCTTTATAGAAGTTCATGATGTAAGAGTTGTCAGTCAGCTGAGTCAACTGAAAATATCTCCGCTTGAACGACTGGAGGAGCACAAGCGTCAAGAAATCATCAATATCTTTCACTTATGTAGTTTATCTAATAATAAACAATTGCATGTAATCGAGAAAGCCAACTTACTGATACCCGACTTAAACTTATTATTATTCTTCTGAGACTAAATTTTCTGACTGCTACTCTTCCTAGAGCTTTAACTCTACAGACTCCAAACTTGGTCCAGATCTTCGGTCTGTTTGCTATATCTTTTCTAACGGATCCGACTTACGATTTTCATAAAAATTGCGAATAAAAATGGAAAAAATCCCTTAGACTCCCATTCACTGAATGTTCAGATGAGCCAAGACTCTGCCAACTGTCAAAATTCACATCTTAACACCCTGCAGTCATGCTAGCAACATGCTAGTAACTTGCTAATCATGCAAGAAAAATGCTAGCAACATACTAGTAACATGCTAATCATGCTAGAAAAATGCTAGCAACATAGGCTACTAGTAACATGCTAATCATGCTAGAAACATGCTAATCATGCTACAAACATGCTAGCAACATACTAGTAACTTGCTAATCATGCTAGAAACATGCTAGTTACATGTTAATCATGCTACAAACATACTAGTAACATGCTAATCATGTTAGAAACATGCTAGCAACATACTAGTGACATGCTAATCATGCTAGAAACATGGTAGTAACATGCTAATTATTCTAGCAACATGCTAGCAACATACTAGTAACATACTAATCATGGTAACAACATGGTAGTAACATGTTAATCATGCTAGCAACATGCTAGTAACTTGCTAATCATGCTAACAACATGCTAGTAACATGCAAATCATGCTAGCAACATGCTAGTGACTTTGTAATTGTAACTGTTTCAACTTTTTTTTAACTTTAAGCCACTGCTTTCTCAAGCCAACTTAAAGTTTGTCTCGACAAACTTTTTTATCTAGTTTGTAATTGTCATTGCATGAGTGTCTCAGCACAGGATGTGAATGGGTGCCGTCAGAATGAGAGTCCAAACAGCTCACATCACAATAATCCGTTATTATGGATTATGGACTCGCATTTTAAACTCCTAATCTAATCTAATCTAATATATATATTTTTTTACTTTAACACAGAAAAATCATCACGTAAAGTTGACATATATGTAAACTTTGATGAGATGTTAATAATGGCCATAACAGCACCTGTTAAACGCAGACATGTGAGACGTGTGTGAAAGACGTGGAATCTTACCCGGACAGTGATGCTGTTGTTGACCGTGCTGTTAAAGTTGCCTTTATAGAGCCAGCCGGACTTAAATACCCCGATTCCCCCTGCACCTCCACTACCTGCTCCACCTCCTCCACCTTTAGAGGACGACAGGGAAGTTGTGTCCTACAAAAATAATGTGCATTCGAGATTTACACACACTCCACTTTCACTTTACTTTCACATTTGCATAATTTCCAACATGTTTATGGACAGAAGGCCGCATACTCCCTCTGTAAGCTCAGCTTGATGCGTCGTACTGACCTCATCTTTGTCCACGTCTTCATGGTCGATCTCAAAGGAGTGTGAGGGCAACTTCTCTGATTTATACAGCTTCCTATCAGGCAGAAGAAATGTGAAGAGAGGTCATCCACTAATGATCAGTAAGAGAAGAGCAGCAAGCGAGTGCACAAATACACAGTTAATCACGAAGAATCATTTTGATGACACGTTTCAACACTTCACAACAGAAAGAAAGAAGAAAAAGCCCTCAAGCAGCAGTGTGCCAATAAATCCTGCTCTGCTATTCAAAGAAGTCGTATTTTCCACATCATGTGGTGTTTTCACTCCTTTCAGAGAGTTTTATTCTGACAGGACCCCACACACAGGTGTCCTTTCTGCTGCCTGCCTCAGTGCTCTTGTAAAGCAGAGCTCTTTGTGTCTGTCCTGTGTGCCGGAGACAGTGTATCCAGCACACACACACACACACTTTCTGATCTGTAACAATGTGCCCAAAGTTCACAGCTCCAGTGATTCTGTTCCTGTTACATACATATGCTTATGCAATCACATCTATTATATTGCAGGTGAAACTAAAATATCAATCTGATTTGATGAGGTTTGTCTTCATGTCACTAAAAAGTACCTTTCTGCTGTTGGCAAGTGTGTTATAAAGCAGAGTAGTGTCAGTGCATCAATACACTATTTAAACTCTACCAACAATGTCCAAAAACATCATAAATATGGCTCTTTGTGAGAAATAATTGAATAATTATACACACTGTAAGAAAACAAAACAAAAAACCCCTGACATATTTACAGTAAAATCTGGCAGCTGTGGTTGGCGGAATTCACCCATAAAAAACATTGTTAAATACTTCTGTAAAATATGTGTTTAATGCAAGTGTTGGGAAGATTACTTTGGAAAGCTAACAAAAGTGTTGTAACTGATTACATTCAATTATCTTTCAAAACTCAAAATCGACAAAAGAGCACCAAATAATAAAACATACTCGTGCAAAACACATCCTGATACAGTTTTCTACTGGTTATCGCTTCTGAAAGTTGCTCCTCGTTTGCATGAAGTTAACGATTTCCCAGTTTTCTGAAGTCAGTGAATGGAGCTGTACCTGGGCAGTGTGCGGTAGTCCCCGGCGTACTCTTCATATTTATACTGGATCACATGCAGCTGGGAGTTATAATACTGACAGGCCTATAGGAACAAAAAAACAGGCAGAGGTTCATCTTACCCTGTGAGCTATATGACAAAAAGCATGCACTGTCATTCAAAAGACAGTTTTTTGTGTGCTAATGACTCCTCGAATATTAAATATGCTTGATGTCAGTTTCAAAGGCTTAATATTTTCTAATCAACAAAGAAAGAAGCAAAAATAAAAGAGTTTTCCCACCAGACAAACGAATAGGTATCTGTTATGTTTAATATAATTCTAAGCAGTTGAATGATCCTTTGTAAAAAGCATATTTGGTCTCTTAATGTCCCGTCATAAAAACAATGAGAGAATATGATAAACATCATCGCTGAAGTATTAGCTAGAAATCAGATGACATACAGTAAGACGTAAATGATTTCTGGCTGATGTTTCAGTACTGTGTTAAGGGTCTGAATATTTATGTCAGTGTAATGAAGTTTTTTTTACTTTGCTCTGTGTTATTTTGTGTACTGAGTAGACTGATGTTAAGAAATCATACAAGCCAGTTAATGCTGGTAACAACACAGTATCAACCAGAGCACCTTCTGTACTTTCAGTTAGTACTTAGTCTTGTGCATTTCATGTAAACATCTGCTAGCTGATCCAGGCCAGCACTAAAAACACTCAGAGCTCAGAGGAAGCGGCGATATTTGGATTAGTTTATGGTTTCTGGCTTCCCACAGTCATGGACAACCTAGAAATATCCAGAGAATTCACAAAAAATGACAAATAAATAAATACAAATATTCCATTAAAAACGCTTTATGTGTCCCCGGGAGCACAAAACCTGTCTTATGTCGCACAGGTATGTTTGTAGCAATAGACATTCGATTTGAATCTGCATTTACATCCATTTTTTAGGTTTAGGGACTATGGTGATAGACATAGGAAATAATTAGGTTAATTATAATGATACATTCTGACAAAAAGATTAGTAGCTACAACTACGATCACTAAGATATCGGAGATCTGTCGAGAGGACTGCGGTTGCGTGAATAAGAGAGTGTGTGCGCGTGTGTTTGACACAGACGAACGCAAAGATAACCATTCAATTTAATATAACAAACTGATAAGATACTGGTTTTATTTGGTAGAAATTAAGTAGGTTAGGCACAAAAAGTTAGTCCTCATCTGTCCTCTAATAGTTCATTTTGAGTCTTATTACACGGCTCTCTGGAATGCTTGATTCTGATTGGTCAGTTGAGACATTTGCAGGTTCGTTCTTTTCAAATAATAACCGCTCCAAAGTAATAACGCATAGCCGGTACTGCTTGTATCCCTCCGCGCCAACAAAGATTGCCGTTTGGCGTCATCCTGTGACAAACACTGGACAACCACAATTAACAATGGAAAATTTTCCTATTAAAATTACGCCCCTGGATCCAGCGCTCTGGTGTCGTGGAGGTCTGCTCAGAGCTGAACTCACCTGTCTGACCAGCAGACATTCAGCGTGTGTGTCGGCTCCCTCGGGCACCGTGGACTTCAGCGTTCTCCGCTCCACAGGAAGAGTGGACACCTGGAGGCACACAAACACACCAAACTGAGAAGAGAAGAGTCTGCCTTCAACAACCAGCTCCTGGAGCCAAGTCAACCGCAGCAGCATGCAAGACCTGTGATGATGATGGTGACACTTTTCTCACTTTTCTGAGCATAAACCAGCAATATTTGTGCCCTTATATAAACACCATAACCTGCGCTCTGTTCATGTACGGCAGATTTCAGATACAAACTTTGACTTTTTCTTGACTCAAGAAATGATAATGTTCTCATCTCATGCAGCCGAAGTGGTGCAGTCATAGAAACTTCAAATAAGAGAGGAGAATGAGACTGTGCAAGTTTTACTGCTGACATTTTGTAATATACTTTTAATGCTTTTTTATGAATACGGCAGCAATCCATTGAGTTCCTCATTTTTGTTGCTTCTTCTTCAAACACGAGTGATCTGAACTTGAATAGCATCTAATAGTTCATTCATTTTTAGCACTTCACCTGAGATCATTTACATGCACTGGTAAACTCAGTAAACTGATTTTTGGTTGTTACATATACATAATAAATATACACAGCACACACACACATTACGTAAAGAAAAACTTATTTTGGATACAATTAGTCACTTCAATGGCACTACAAATGACCCAAGTCCTTCAAGGTAAGCACGACTCTGTCTAAACTGGTCATGAATTGTCCTTGTGTTGTCTTTAATCCCGTCAGAGTCACTTTAACATGTTGCATCATGGAGTTCTGGAGCGAGAACAACCTCAGTAAGCTTGTTTCATTTGCTTGCAGAGCAGATTTTGAGTCTCGCTGCTCAGCACAACTGTCCGCTGAGCATTTTCTAATAAAGTAATGCTGAATACACGTGTTGTGTTCCTGTATCTCTCCCCGGCTGTCATTAAACATCCCATGTCTCCACGCATGTTGGTTTAGATGAGGAGATAATATATGTTTGCATGATCATCAGCTCTGATTAAATGGGTCATTATGGAACTGATCTGCATCTGTATTCTTTAATGTTGTCAGTAAAACACCCACAGAATTTTCCACTTCTATCTGAGTTTTGTGTGTTTGTGGTCTCACACTATTTTGTTCTCGCTCTGCAGGCTTTCACACCTCTCCCTAGTAAGAGACATAATTAGGGCTGTCAGTTTAACACGTAAAGTTGATTAAAAGGGCAGTTGACTGGTCTTTTTCTAGGCTTGATTGTGTTTATGGGGTGCAGTCTAACGTGTTAAAGGGATAGCTCACCCAAAAATGAAAATTTGATGTTTATTAGCTTACCCCCAGGGCATCCAAGATGTAGGTGACTTTGTTTCCTCAG
>JAUMHQ010000074.1:1314524-1340612 GCA_032361165.1 Enteromius paludinosus
ATTATGTAACCGAAAACATGGGATCACATGTGCCTTGACAACCAATCACACGACAGCCGTGACATCACCGAATCACTGTGAAAGTTGAGTAACAATAAAACATCAGGCTTGTTTGTCAATATTCACACGTACTTTACGAACATGAGTGTATGAATTAGAAATTAGAGTTAAGGTTTCTTGCACACAGCCTTGATGAGCATAAGAAACCTCCTTAAAAACATTACAAATCTTCCTCATCCCAACATTTTAAGTGGTAGTGTATTTAAATGCATACATTGTGTTTCGAAGATTAACCAAAGTTTGTATTGTTTCTTTAAGCTGTGTCATTAAGTCATTTCCTATTGTGTCTATAGTTAGTGCAGTCGGGCTCAGCCGTCTCTCTGGGTTTTTTGCAAACATCAGCATGACACCAGAGTAATATCGCTATTGAGCCTGCTGTTGACGGATATCACAGAAATTAAGTGCTAAAAACTGAACTCTGCCCCACTCAGAATCATCTGTGACTTCTCTTATAAAACAGCGCTCAAAGAAACCTTTAGCTTTAACATAATCGGAGTTTATTCAGTGTATCGAAGTCTCTCCTCCATGCGCATCCATTTAAAATTGGGGCTCTCATCTCCTTCCCAGTGTCCTGCAACACGAGGTTGTGATGTAATGAAGATATGCGGTCAAGGGAAGATATAGCTTCCCCAACCACATGTGCTTTTATTTTGGAAAAGAAATTACGCAGTACTTTCCACATGATGACTGCTTATAATGACCACGTCTGTCAGTCTCCAAAAATAGTCAGTCTCAGTAAAATCTACTCGTAACTGTTCCACCATCCACCAGTAGAGGTCCCAATCCCATGTGATGTGGATCCACCGCACGCTGCATCTGGAATTCATTATCGCTGTGTGTATGTATTGACTGTGTTTCTCTGGGTTATTCAGCTTGATTGCCTTTCTGGTTTTAAGCTCTCCATTTTTCATCGCGAACACAGCAATATGAGGTGCTATGTGTTTGAGCTCACTGAGAGAAGTCGCACAAGCTCTGTTTATATTTGTGCCATTTAAAGCCCAGTTCTATGTTTGAAAGAGGATGTGGTCGGAAAGGCCTCGGCTGTTTTCAGTGCTGCACTCAGGGAGAAGTTTTAACACATACACAAGCATGCACACAGTCACTCAACATCTACTTCACGACTTTTGGTGAATTTCCACACCTTTCAGAAAAGGCCCTTTTTTGAGCACTTTTCAAACGTCAGAAACGCACATCATCACGGGACGTAAAAATGCGTGAACACTCGCACACATAGAGAGAGAGAGAGAAGCACTCACGGTGAAGTCCAGGTCTGGGAAGAGCAGGAGATCTTGAAGAGGATCTTCTCTGAACTCAGCTTCAAGCTCTGAAATCACTGCCTCGTAGTCCAGAGGGTCGATCACTTTGGGCTTCTCCTGCTGGGAGGTACAAACAGAAACATGTCATTCATTTCAATTCAATTTACCTTCATTTCTTCCACGCTGCAAATGGTTGCAAAGCAGCTTTAGAGAACATTAAACTGTTATATTTAGTAATAGCTTATCAGCGGTAACTGTCTCAGACGGATGTCCAGAAATGTACAGTGAAAATCAGGCAGGTAGTTAACACTCTTAACAGCAATGATTGTTTGTTGCGATCAAACTTGTATAAGAATGCAGTGGTTTTGTCACCAGCAATATCAGAATGCAAGAGTGTGATGACTTTTCAACAAGAACTTTGTTCTTAGTGTTAAACCCAAAATGAAAATGTTGTCATTAATCACTCATCCACGCCTTCCTAAAATGCCTCATTAAAACACACCTCCACAAATCTACATCACTTTGTTGAAAGATGTGCATAACACCGCCCAAATGGTTAAGCAAAAAAAGAAGGCATGACTTTTATTCTCGCTTGCCGTGAAAACGCTGTGTGTTTCCAAATATGGTAAGGGGGGTAATTTATTCAGCCAATCACAATGCACATTGGATAGCTGGCCAATCAGAGCACACCGTGCTTCTCAGAACGATGCGTTTTGTAAAAACCAACATGTTCCAGAAAGGTAAAGCAGATTTGTAGGATTTTTAATTAATTAATTGGTAAATACCTCTGTAAGGTAAGGATTTGGTCATCTACAAACAAGCAAGATCTCTCAGACCTGTAACTTCTTCTTTAGTCAGCTCCTCTGTCCTCCACTCGTTACCTGTATTAATGGCATCTGTTTGAACTCGTTATAAGTCTAACAGAGACCTGTCCACAACCTCAAACAGTCACACTCCAAACTCCACTATGGCCAAGACCAAAGAGCTGTCCAAGGACAGCAGAAACAAACTTGTAGACCTGCACCCGGCTGGGAAGACTGAATCTTCAATAGTTAAGCAGCTTGGTGAGAAAAAATCAACTGGGGGAGCAATTATCAGAAAATAGATGACATACAAGACCACTGATAATCTCCCTCCATCTGGGGCTCCAAGCAAGATCTCACCCCGTGGGGTCAAACTGATCACAAGAACCCCAGAACCACACAGGGGACCTAGTGCTTGACCTGCAGAGAGCTGGGACCAAAGTAACAAAGGCT
This sequence comes from Enteromius paludinosus, assembly GCA_032361165.1. Taxonomy (NCBI): domain Eukaryota; kingdom Metazoa; phylum Chordata; class Actinopteri; order Cypriniformes; family Cyprinidae; genus Enteromius; species Enteromius paludinosus. The sequence continues at coordinate 1,317,097 of JAUMHQ010000074.1, forward strand.
ACTTTTTGGTAAAAATTCAACTTGTGGTGTTTGGAGGAGAAAGAACGCTGAGTTGCATCCAAAGAACACCAGACCTACTGTGAAGCATGGAGGTGGAAACATCATGCTTTGGAGCTGTTTTTTGGGCCATGTATCGTGAGATTTTGAGTGAAACCCTCCATCCATCAGCAAGGGCATTGAAGAAGAAACGTGGCTGGGTCTTTCAGCATGACTATGATCGCAAACACACCACCTGGGCAACGAAGGAGGGGCTTCGTAAGAAGCATTTCAAGGTCTTGGAGCAGCCTAGCCAGTCTCCAGATCTCAACCCCTTAGAAAATCTTTGGAGGCAGTTGAAAGTCCCAAAACATCACTGCTCTAGTAGAGATCTGCTGGAGGAATGGGCCAGAATACCAGCAACAGTGTGTGAAAACCTTACAGAAAACCTTTGACCTCTGTCAGCGCCAACAAAGGGTGTATAACAAAGTATGGAGTTGAAATTGTGTTATTGACCAAATACTTATTTTCCACCATAATTTGCAAATAAACTCTTTAAAAATCCTACAATGCGATTTTCTGGATTGTTCTTTTTTTTGCTCATTTTGTCTCTCAGAGTTGAGGTGTGTCTTTGAGAATTACAGGCCTCTCTCATCTTTTTAAGTGGGAGAACCTGCAGAATTGGTGGCTAACTAAATACCTTTTTGCCCCACTGTAAATATCAGCGCAAAAACTGTAAATAGATAAACCTTTGTGCAAACAAACTGAACTGTTATGTTTCGTGTCTTTTATAAAGATTAATCATATTGTCCATTCAGAAAGTACCCAGATGACACACTGATTCAGGGGATTTTCTGTCATGCTTTGTATCAGATCCTCTTCTGCTGCGCCAGGTTGAAGTCATTTTCAGCTCTCTCCAGAGATGCTTGATTGTGTTCAAGTCTGGTCTCCAACCGAGCCACTGAAGGACACTACTATTCCGTCTACCCTGACCAGTGCCCCAGTCACAGAAAACCACCATCCTTCACCAGCAGAAAACTATCCCTGTTGGAAAAACCTGCATATGATGGTTAGGTATGTTTTGTGGCATGACCGCTGGTTTAAGCTAGTCCTGAGCAGAAACTAGTTGCTTATGACCAGCCATTGACCAGACTACTGTGGTACACAGTAATACACAACCTCCTATTCCCTGTCACATCTCTACTGTCTCTTTCCAGTGAATCGGAGAAAGACCAAAAAATTCCAGACCTGCTCCTGGAAGATCACTGGGACTCCAACCCTAATTAAACACACCTGAACCAGCTAATTAAACTCTCCAGGATCACTAGAATCTTTGGCTGCATTAACTCTGAGTTATTTTGCTCACATCTGACACAGATCGTGTAAACACAAAAATCGGCACGAGATCCATTTCTTCTCATCTAATCTGGGCCGCTTCCAAATGTGGATTATAATCGGATACATATCCAGTATCTGGACGTCCCACCTGCGTCTAAACATTCCCCTCAGAACTCTGAGCCCCTACAATCTGAGAGCAACACGTTTGCAGCGTTCAATGCATTTTATCGAGGAACTTTAAGAAATTGCACAATTTCCAGGAGCTGGTTTTCAACTCCTGCCCTGTGGATTTTATAAATAGAAAAGCTTCGATATTAAAAGCTACATAATATTTCTTAGCAAAGAGATGATAAATGTTTTAGTAATAGAAACTCTAGTAAGAAACTCTAGAGAGTAAATAAAACTCTCTTGATTTATAGAAATAGTTAACACCTGAGGAATATTTCAAGTGCCATAGTAAAGGTTCTGAATTGTGGTCGACCGATATGGGTTTTTTGAAGGACGATGCCGATTTCTTGGAAAGCAGGGCGGCCGATAGCCGATATTAGGCCAATATAACTTAATTTATTAATTAATATTTAATAATAAGAAGAAATGTATAAATACTTTGAAAACTGATTAAAATATTAATGTGTAAAATAAAAAAACATAAAAGACTAAATATTTTTTTTCCGAATATATAAATAAATAATTAATACATATGAAGTAAAATTATAATTAAAAAGGAATTAAATACTGTAATGAGCAGGGCACTCAGAATTCTGGGTAGTTTGTGTGCTTTGGGAATGATATTTTTTAAATAAAGCCAGGAACACTCATATTACACACAGCACACAGTGAAAATATCAGAAATATGACAGTGGGCAGTATTTGAAATCAAGAGTTTAAAGTTCGTTCCGGCATCTCTAGTGAAGCTAACCAGCATTTCATTCACCCGGACCGACCGTCGTGTAGAGAACACATGATTAGGATAATACACACACACACACATATCACAAGATCTCAACTCGCCTTGAACATATCAGCCAAAATAATTAAAAATAAAGAATTATCGGCAGATACCGATATTTGAAAAATGGCAAATATCAGCCTATTTATTGGGTTTAGCGATATATCGGTCGACCACTAGTTCTGAATACTTGCATTAAAGTGAAATTTCAGTGTTTTCTTTTTAAAAACAAATCACAATTATGAGGGTATGAAGTGCAGAGAGATGTGGGAAAAAAACCCCATTTAAAGCCTGTTCCAAACACTGACTCAACTCATCAGCTCATTAGTGGAAAATCCAAGACCCGCAACTGGTTAGTGAGACATTCAAAAATTGCCGTGAGATTCACAAAAAGAGTTTTGGAAGGAAGTGTCTAAGCTGATTTCACTTCTGGTCACTTGTTATCACTTCTTAACACCCACCTGTTTTGGTCAAGATCCAAAACTAAAGCTTTTCAACTCTGTTTCCAAACATAATGAACAATCAGACAGGTAAAAAAAAGTGGGCTTAACTGCTATGTCCTGACATTTAAATGAATCATTTGGTACAATATTGTGTACATCCATGTTTTTTCACTGTATCTGTATTTATGAAAATGCGTATATGTAATTACATCTGTAATAAATTTCTGTACTTACGTTTATAATTATACTGTTGACCCACCCTTAAACCTACCCATACCACCTAACCCGTCTCTAACCTCACCTGTATTCCTCCTCAATAGCAGAAGTGTTTTACAGTACAACAGGAACACATTAAGTACGTAGTACTTATTTTTGTGATGTAAGTACATAGAAGTTAAGGACACCTGATATAAAGTGTGACCAAAAAATTCTACAGGGATTACAAAAACACTCAAGAACAATCATCCAATCAATTCCTGATGGACAAACTCAAGTTTTATCATTGGTTAGTGCTAGCGATGAGCATCTGACGTGTCTGGAGCTGCATCAGCAGCTGAATGAGGTATGCTGTAAAAAGCACGGGGTATTTTACTAAACGCTGAATCGAGACTGTTGGGTGAGGAAGCAGGCTGATTGGAACTTATTTAGTTGATAATGTTCCTAATCAGTCACCCGGCGGTGGAGGTTTGGGAATGTGGACGTGAAAGAGAGCACGCAAGATCAAACGCAACCACAAGTGCTGATACTGTGACACCAATCCAGAGTTTATGAGTGGAAAATAACCGACTCGGACTCGCCGGAGGAGCTGCTGAGCGGGAAGATGATCAGAAAAAGCTGAAATGACTGGCCTATCCATGTTTGATGCAACTGACTTCTGGATTTTTCTCTCTTCTCCAACAGGAATTGCATTGTTAAACAATCAAATAACAAAGACTGATGACTTGAACACAATCTCTCTCTCGCTATACATAATAAATATAACCATTACGCTGTCATATATTATTCAAACAAAAGCTTTTATTTAGCTCTTTTATATAGCACAACAAAACAATAAGAAAATGCAATATATATATACCTTCATATTTTCTTTTAATTTTCTGTGATCACAAGCCAATTTCCACATACTATCCACTTTATCAAATTAGTTTTCTCATCATTCACTAGTGCACAGTATATTACACGTCACTAGCACGTTAAAGGAGAAGTAAACTCAGAATGAGGAGATAACAAAAAAACAAACAAAGTCGGTATATTTGTGCACCTATGCTCAGCGGCAGCTTTTTAGCACCTTTTTTTGGTGCCAGATTGTCATGCAGATAAGAGGCTGTGTTTAGGGCATCTGTGAAAGATGACCGGACTCTTCTGAGGAAGTCAGAAAGCAGAGGTGTTGTGCTTTGCCAGGAGAGGGAGACGTTAGAAACACTAAGTAACTCCTCATGGAGTTGAAATAAAATGATATTAAATTAATTTTTTACAGCTTCTGATTTCTAGTGATCATTACTGCTTTATTTGCTCACACTTTAGTTCAAAATCCAATTCTTCCCAACCCACTGTTTATTAATAGTTAGTGCGGTGGTTGTTGAGTTTAGGTCAAATATAAGCTCATGCTGAATATGTATATACTAATAAACAGCCAATATGTTAACAATAGGCATACTAATAAGCAACTACAGTGAACAGTTAGAAGTGGTCCCTATAATACAGCGTTACCCTTTGTTCATTCAGAAGTACTTGTGCATTTTATTATTGTATTAATTCATTTGGTTAGTGTACAGATAGTATTGCTGATGAATGATAGACTCAGAAACCTCAGAAATATCATGAGAAAATTAAGCTGTGATCACAAGAAAACAACAAAAGCTCACACTTAGGGACCAACTCTCACTATTAACTCAGACTGTCCTCCAACAAAAAAAACCCTCTATAGGTCATCTGTGCAAGTACTGTATTACGACTAGGGATGTCCCGATCCCGATCGTCTGATATATTTGTATATTTGCAGTATATACTACACACAGCTGTTGTTCTCTGACGAGCTGATAATGAACATGGTTTTGCGCAGCTCGTCAGTGAACAACGGCTGTGTGTAGTTTATACGGCTCAATGTCAAATCACGCACCTGCTGAAAACGTGCATTACAGATCAGCCGATCGCGATCGGGACACCCCTATTTACGACCTATATTTACGTTTTAAAGGTAAGGTAAAGATAATGACAGTGTAGTATTGCGTCTGTCGTCATGAAATGCCATATTACTGTCATTATCAGTCAAACTGTGTGTTTTGTTTAAATGCAGTAAACAATACATACAATGCACGACATCACTGATAATGACCACTGATCATATATATTCTGTAGGAAACACATCAAAGTGCATTTCAAATAATGATACATGTATACATAATCTAAAAAAAAGCAAGAGAGGAAACAGTGGGTTTAGGACACAAACCCTGCAGGGCTTACGGATGATGTCATTTCTCACTGATGAAGGCTAGTGAATCGGATTACAAACAGGGAGAAAGCACAACCGAACACTGAGATTAGTCATTTTTTGTCCAAATAAACCAGCATACACACATCAGACACTGACAACAGCTTGCTGAGTCACAGATCTGATGCTAACATCAGCTTTAAACAGGAGAAACCACTGACATCACATGTGAAATAACACCACCGTCATCTCAAACCTACAGTTTTAAACCTGTTCTGTGAACATGGCATATACAGCTACAGAATATTTGTCATCCAGCTGGTATGGTAAAATGTGAACTCATTTATTGTTCCTCTTTCTTTCTTTTTTTTTTAAAGTATACCCCCTTTGCATTCCCGGGTCAGTTGCTGTTTGTTTGTTTTTACCTAAAATCATATCATATATCAGATCATTCATGAATCAATGTGCAAAAATGTCACCATGGTTTACTATGCTATACATTTGCCCTTCAATTAAATTGAAATGATTTATTTCTTTAAAATGACCAGTATTATCTCCACTGGAACTATATGAATTAAACGGAAACTATATTTTTAAAGTATTTTTAGTTTGAGTATTTAATAGCTGATTGGTTAATGAGCAAGTGAGTTAGACGTGTGTGCACCGCTCAGGATGAAAGTGGCTAGTGGTTGCTGAGGAACGAAATCCACAAAAATAATCTCATCGTCATCAAGACCGTACAGTCAGGCTTTTGGAGAACAAGAAACAGTCTAACAGTCTTTCTCCATGGCAACGAATATTATTGTCCATCAGTCAACGAAGAAGCGATCAACACAAGGCTCATCTATAATTCACCAATTATCCTCAGTTCAGTTAAAAGAAGAACCAACAGCATTCATACGTGTTATAAAAGAAATAAAGGGAACTGCCAGAGGACAGACATTTCTCAAAAGCACCAAACACAAGCATCGACTCTAAACTGTACGAGGACATCAGATGCTGAATTAAGTTAACAAACATTCAATAAGTTCAAACGCACTGACGGGAGCCAAAACACAAAGATGGCATTCAGAAAGATGAGATACATACACAGCTCACTCGATTGCAGTCCGCCCGCACGCGTCTGCTTTTTATCTTCTTCCGAAAAGTGATTTTACTCCTAAAACTCATAATTATGCACGAGTTGGCACGCACACATACGCCGATATGCAGAGGCAGCGGAGAGAGTCGACTTCAGCGAGAGAAGCAGAACTTTCCTGAGAGCAAGTGAAACCTGTCAGACTGAGCACGTGGTGGAGGGGAAGTAGACCTGCAGTGACATGTGACTTCAGAGAGAGACACAAAATGAGTTTATGGACAAAACACATACAGCAGAAGTGCATGCAATACATCTGCCTTTTTGGCACACTTATGCGCCGTCAGGGTTTAGTCGAGTGCAGATGTATTTTTATGTATGGGAGAGTAGACGGAAGTCTTTTAGTGTGATGCTGCATATTGGTTGGGCAATAGAGTGGTGCATGGATGATGTATGTTTGTACTTCCTGGTACCCGGTAACATTTTGGCTTCAAAATCTTGTTTTTAGCGTTCTACCAAAAAAGTGACAAATATAGATTCTGGACAAGTTCGGTGTTCTATTAGAATGTCAACCCTGTTCGTTTCACGTTCCACAGTCTATAAAAACCTAACAGGGTGGGAAATTGTGAGCTAAATTAGCAGTAGATTTTTCAATGATCAACATCTAGCTCTCTAACCTTCTACATAACATGTCAAATTATTTATAAATTTTTTTTTGGACACACGGGCTCCATAATATAGCCTAACAGGGTGGAACTGTAAGAGTGTGACAAGAAGGTTTCAAAAACGTAAAAAAAAAAAGGTTTGAGTGAGAGGTGACATTTACCTCCACTTGTACAGTTAAATTCCAGCGGGAAAAAATAATCAATATCACTTCTTGAAATTGATCTCAGTGGAATTGAAGTCTATTTTGGAAGAAGAGGAAGTACATCCTAACAGGGAGGAAACTGTACAAAAATCCTAACGGGGAGGAAACTGTACAAAAATGAATATACTTTCACATAGACTAGGTGTATGAGTTGCTGAAGTTTAGTCTAGTAAATAACATCATTTAAAAATATTTAGAGGTTTTTATCATTTCATGGATTATATTTCTAGTGGAAGTTGATTACTTTGCACTAAGGACACTAATGAATGTAGGGCTGGGCGATTTGGCCTAAAATGTAAATCTTGATTGATTGAACATTCTCGATTACGAGTAATGAACGATTATGTCATTCATTTTTTTTCCCTCATAGTTCACTGACAAATCTTGTACAGTAAATATGCTCAAATATTACAAGTGAATGATTTTTGAAAGAAGGCTGCATTACTTGATTTTAAAACGGCTGAATGATGTTCTCTTAGTGATCTTGTCATGTCACTATATGGACATGAATTTCTTACAAAGAAACACAAGCATGTTAACCTTTCCAGGCTATGTCTTGCACATGTCTGGCAGCGCAGTTTTTGAAAAATGTGATGGCGACGGCACAAAGTATCTTCTGTCGAGAGTTTCCACTGTAGCCAAGGGAGTCATCCTTTGTGATGTACAGAGTCTGGAAGAGGCTGGCAGAAGCCCCTCCCATGACGTGAATTTGCATTTGCTGTGAAGCGCATTTCACGCGTGAATGAAGCGAGTAAACTCAAAATGTTCAAGCATTCAAGTCGCGTCTGGTGTTATAGGGTAACGTAACGGAGCGGGGTCATGTGACTTCACACACGGTAGTGTTTTTAAAGGGAAAGTAATGGAAATAATTGACCTGGAAAAATTTGATCAATTATAGGTTCTGAATGTGATTTCGATTACTTGAATTGCCCAGCTCTAATTAAACGCATATATCAATTAAAAGGTTTGTAAAAAACACAATTATATTTTTTATGTTTTAATTTTCCTTAAGTGCTCTATTTTTGTGCACTAACTAATATACTTAAAGTGATTCTTTAGTACTTTTTAAGATAAACTTACATTCAGCTGAGTGTACTAAAATGTGCTATTTTGAGACACCATGAATATGAACTAAAATGCACAATCTTTGTATTTAAACAAAATGATTTAGTTACCACTTGTAGTACACTTGAAAGTACTAGTGTATGAAAGATGGGTTCAAGTGTACTAGAAGTGGTAACTAAAAACATTTTAAATGCAAAGATTGTATGTTAAGATGCATTTTAGTTCATATTCATGGTGAACAAATAAAGTGAATGCAACAATGTAGGCATATATTATGTGTAAAAAAAGAGTTAAAATCATATTACATTAACAATGTTAACACTGCAATCTAAAAAAAGCCCAATGTTTTTGAAGCAGAAGTTATGTTGAGATTAAAGCTGAGATTAAAGCTTTTTCAAACTTTTCACATGTTTAGAACAAGCTGTACAATGCACTTTCTCTGCAGCAGTTCAGTCTTTGTCCTCCCTAGAAAAATATATATATTATATATTAAAAAATATATCATACAAACTCTATATACCCATAATTCACCCACCTCACAATTTATTCTCTGTGATAAAATACATCTGTAATGTCCCTGTATGTTTCTAATGCCTCTAAAAAGCAGTTAAGAGACTACAGAGGGTCACATCGAACAGATCTATTCACGGTGCTCTCTTAAATTAAGACGGGAACAGTGGCTTAACAGTTTGGCTGTTGGCTTTTTCCTTCTTCCAATTGCATTTGGGTTTCACATTTTATCGTCATGCCCAAATTTGTATTAGAATGATGTAATTCTGTTGGCCACAGAGACCAAAAACCACTGGAAAAGTCCCTTTTTTTCGAGGGAACCACGGTGATGCTTACTTACTGGACGGCAACAAAATGACATCACAGCTGCGGTCTATGAAAAAGACAATATTTGGCCAACTTGAGATTATAGGTATCATCCTATCTAAGTTGTAGCCCCACCTTTAATGTTTACACATTTATTGGCAGTGTTTCAATGTACAAACAGGTGGCAAAGTTATACCTGACACTGAAATTCATCAGCTCCACCCAACAGGAAGCCCACCTTTTTTGTGGTTTTGTGGGAAGTGCATGCAGTTTACTTACTTCACCAAACTTTCTCAACATTATGCCAAGATACCGAAGATGACACATTTGTGAAAATTGTTTTTCCCATGGCATGGCAATATATTTATGATAAGAAAAGAGAAACAGGAAGTGTTTCATATCTTCTGCATCCACTGAGCGATGTTTTCACAGTGAGGCTGATCACATACAACAGGCAACAAGATCACTCGGTCTGCATGTATGCTGTGTTTACTTTTTTTAACTTTGAACCATATTTGACACAATAATTTTGAACTTGTCAGCTGCATAGCTCACTGATAGGATCAGACAGACACCACAGTGGTTGGGTGTCCTACATGCGGCTGAAGGTGGTCGATCATAGGGTATGTGCGGAAGTAGTGTGATTTGTGGGGCCAGGGGAGACTGTATAATTCTAGCTGCAGGAAATGGAAATTTGGCATTAAACAATCCAAAGTAGCGTAAGCTTTCCCCAGCCCACATAGTACTGCAGCCATTCAGATTGTTTACTCAACAGCCTCAAAGCCTGCTTCAGTGTTGGCTGTAAGTGGACCTCCACCTCCCCCAGCTCCACCTGTCTAGATCCAATATCGGATTTATGTATGCCATTCAAGAAACATACAAGCTTATAGAAGCATAACAATAAGCGTTTTATAGGATACTAACCTTATCATATCAGTTAACATGCTAAAACTATTTGTGACAGCACAAAACCAATTGATATTAATAATTAACTAAATAAACAATGGGGAATAAAACTGCCTTTAAAGTTGTCCGTATGAAGTCCTAAGCAATGCATATTAATAACCAGTCATTGTTTATTTGATATTTACGGTAGGATATTCTCTAAATATCTTCATCTTTATATCTTAATTATAATAATTCAAATCAATAATTTTGCATATTTTTGGTTATTTCTACACACACACCTGTGGTTTTGTGGTCCAGGGTCACATACTGTATATAATTGAAGAACAATTACCCTTCACTTAAAGGACATAGGGTACTTTGGAGATATGGTACTGTATTCCAGAAAGGCTGGATGATCATTTATGAAAGAAGCATGTCAAAAGTATGTTTTAGAAGTAACAGAAGCACTTGGGGGAAATTGTAAAGAGTCTTATTTCATGGCACAACCTGATTTTTGCTAGGAAAAGAGAAGGAGAAATACCAAGCAAGTGTCGAAAAACGACGAAAAACTTTCAGTGGATAATCAGCATGATGAAAAGATGAAATATATATTTGATAAGTTTTGACTTTTTAAACCCTTGCAGTGTCAAAGAAAACAATGAGTTATCTTAAATGTCTTCTAAACGTCCTCTTAGAAGAACAGAGTAACGGGAGAAAGAAGCAAAATGAAGAAAATGAATGAAGGCATAAGTAACTCCAGATGCAGAGCTGTTTTCAGGCTTGTTTTTTCTTTTTCTGTTGACCTACATGGAAAATCACTGCACCAGCTGACATGTATCCCTACTCATTAGAATGAGCCATATCAACTCAAAAACATAGTAAATGAAACACAGCGTAAGTCCGTTTCTTTGCCCTGCTCTCTCGTGACCCCAGATCTCAGATCTGTCTCTCAGTCCCTACAGAACATAAGCACAGCTGTTGCTCGGTTTTTCCCAAAGATTCCAGCATATTTCCAGGAGTTTGAGTTCCCATGGGTGTGCATGCTGCACTACTTCTTCCGCTCTCTGTCTGTCAGAAACAGGTCTGCAGGCTGGATCAAACCTCACTGCACCTCTTTTCTAAACCTCTCGTGCACTAGATCTTCACTAGATGGAGAGATACGTGAAACAACATAATGTGGAGTGCATTAGCATATTTCCCTTGTATGTTACAAAACTGCTCTTGTTTCCATTGTTAAACAACCCATCTTTAATCAGTGAAAAACACATCACAGTTTCCTGTTCTTCACTCTGCGCTTCATACATCAGAGACAATGTACTGTATTATCAGTCTGTTAACACAAAGCTAATTCCACTTTGGATCATTAGGCTTAGCACAAGCACATCTGGACTGAGCTGTCTTCATCATGAAGGTAGCTAACCCTTTACGTTGTTACAAAAATACATGCAACTAACCTTAACCCAAACCCTCATCCTAACCTAACTATATAGCAGTAGGCACATGTAGTTAATTAATATTATTTAGTACTTGAATATATAATTGAATAATGCATGATTTTAATAAGTGCATGCACAGACACAGATTCTTCTTTAAAACAATGCTTTATCAAATGAAATATATAATAATGTTGCTCTTGTAGGACTGGAGCAGATGCCCCGTATCACTGTTCATCCTGTTTATGTTCAATAAACTTGATCCTCAGCAGATCTGAGTTCATGATGACACATCTATTTAACTGCAGTTGTCCACATACCATGAACAGGCCTCGGCATCCTTAACTTAGGAAATCCAACTTCTACAGTACAGCTGAGATCTGCTATTTGGTACAGTATACACTTTCCACAACTTCATGTGTGCAATAAAGGATGCATACAGTACTGTGCAATATTTTCACCAAATAAAATTAGTTTTAAGTGGCTTATTTCTATCTTTAGCGTGTCAATTGGAAATATCAGTTAACATTATTTTTGTCACCAATCGTAATAATGCAGTGAGATTATTGTCTGCACAAGGAGTCTGACAACAGAACTGAGACAGACTAAATCCAGAAGAACTGTGGCAATGTCTCATGTTCATGTGATTCCAGACTGACTGGATGATGATCAGATCAGATCTCTGTGTGGAGCACTGGCTGCTGTCAGACAATAATCTCACTGCATTATTACAATTAATGACTAAAGTTATTTTTGGAAATGGAAACTGACACGCTACCGCAAAACATAGAAATAACCCACTTAATAGCATTTTTGGTTGCTGAAAATACTAGTGACCTAAGACTTTTGCACGGTATTGTGTGTCCAATCTAAAAAAAAATTGTATACATGAAACTAAACATAAAACTACATCTTAGTGTGTACATAATACACAATACTCATTCAATCAGTGAGTGTTCAAAGTCAGAGATGTGGTTTAGAGTAAAGAACTAAGCATGCTAATTCGATTCTAATGCCAAAATCTGCCGTTTTTAAATGTTTTAAATTCCAGTAATTGCAGCTTCTTTCAAAGTTTTGGAGGTACAGTAAGAAGGTCTGGTTACCATGATTATAACGGGTTCGCTGGTCACCATCCCCTCTTCCGGTGCACCAATTTCCAAAAGAACTTGTTTATGCTGCTGGGAAAAGATGCGTGAAGCGTTTCTTCTCATTATGGCGTGTAGTAGACTGCTGGTACAGCCCATGCCTGAAGATCCCAAACCAACATAGAGCTTCAGGAGATTCCAACCTGACGCCGAATCCGCCAAAGAACCACTTCTAGAGTGAACGCTAGCTTATTTCAACTGGTTCACAGCTATAAAATGGTCATAGAATTAGACTAAAGTAAATCCTGAAGAGCATGTTGATAAAGTCCAGTCATCGTCTTCTCCTGCCATTCTGTCCGCTGCGGTCTCTGTCTGCCTGGCCAGGGCTGCCTCTGCAGATCCACTAACATCCTGTGAGTGTCTTCCAAAACCACACACACACGCTCTCTCTCTCTCTCTTTCTGGAGAAGTGGAGCGCAGGAAACACTGACAACATTGTCTCACACAGATCAGCTGCAGCTGTGCACAGCTGGACGCACCAATCAGCACCCGCCCTCCACATCAGCTGACCAGCAGAAGGAGCCAAAATCACGCTGGCAGTATACACACTCCCACAGTCTGCTCCTGGACCCTCGCTCTCACACATTCTCTTTACCCCTCGTTTTCTTCCACTCTCTTCTTTTAGACTTCTGATTCATGAGAAACGTTTAGGTGTATCTCTAAAAGAGCGAACCAATAAAATCAAGTTGGTTTAGGTTGGTAAGTGCCCGATTGTGTATTTTTATTGCAGTGTGTGACACAGCTGCAAGTGAAGGAAAACATCCTGCAAATCCATACTGCCCACCCACTTTCGCATTGGTCTGAATGAAGACGCAACTGTATCTTCACCACTAGGTGACTCTTTTGGAGCGGTAAAATCGCTTTTCCCCCGGTAACGCTGTACACAAAGCAGCACTGCTCACAACCACTGCTTAACGAAATGAGAATGAGATTAATCAACCAATCACCACAGATAAGACTCATGAAAACTAGGAGTATGGAAGAGAAGCGTTTGGGAGTCACTAAGCAAGTAAGGTAAAAATGAATGCATATTATAAGAAAATGAAAGTGTTTTTTTTCAACCTTGCACGCACGTCAACCTGTTTTCGGGGACTCCCAAAACCAAAATATGAAGCTTTCATTATCTATAATAGGGGCAGTTTAAGCAGCTACAGGCAATAGAAAGAGCCTCAGATGACATGCAAACAGAACATCTCGCCCGTGACAAAGCATTGACAGTTGCTTAGGGTTTTGGTTTTGAGTGACGCACCGAAAACTTTTGCACTGACTACCGCACTATTGTTCGAACTAGTCCCTGCACACACTGGTCTATTGTTGTGGTAGGTTTCAGGTTCAGGTTCAAGCCCCAAACAGCACTGTGGTTGTGGTTGGTCGCTTTACACGCCTGTCACAAAGAATCTTCCAGACGGACAATGATACCAAACTTTTTTGGACTGTTTCGTTGTAATCCACAAAGAAAGATTGTAGATTAGACACACACTGCTCTGTAAGTATCTCTAGATGGCACAGTTTGGTTCGGTCTCGCAGCACGCTTTCAGAGACCTTCCACCTCCCCCAGCTCCACCTGTATACTTCTGCTTTAGATAACGATGTTGTCATGAATGAGGGCGTGAGAAGCGTGCAAGTTCATGTGCGAAGAAGGTTTATTCTGGCTCATCTCAAACACTGGCAAACATAAACAACGTAGGCTGAGACAAGAGAATAATCCGTATCCAAAAACAGCAATGGTCGGCAACAGGTAAATCCAAACAGAGAAAACCATACAGGCGACAGGATAGAGCAGTGAAAATGAACAACCAGTCAGTCAAACGGTTTAAAAAGTCATTTCAGTATTTTACCTAATTATTTTAAAAGGTTTGCTATATAAAAAGGATAGCCTATATAAAAATGTTACGAAAATGAAGTCGTCATGTCAGAAGGTGATTAGACTTTTAGTTTTATAGATGTTGCCATCCTTGATATTAATTGGGTCACTGGTAAGGAATAGGGGCTTGATTAGTTTTTGGTTTTAGTTTTCGCACTTATTGGTTTACTCCATCTCACATTTATCACTAGCACTTTAATAGAAGTAAACTTGTATCCTGACCTCTGAGTCATACCAAGAATACCACAGAAAATTACAGCTCCTCCCACAAGACTATTTAGCTCTCAAGTCTTCAAAAATAACTTGGTGAAGGCCGATAAACGTATCTGGTTTGAGCAAGCTGACACACAGAGAGCATCAAAACAGATCATCTGACAATTACTGCACAACCTAATCAAAAGGTTTCTTCAGCTGGAATGACATTGAGGTTCTTATCTTTTTTTGATTGAAATATCCTTTTTACAATTTATCTGTATGCATGTGAATCTGTATAAAGCACACTGCAAACCACACGTATGAGTGAACTGCGAAACGTGTCGGTCACTATGAACAAAGCATTTGTGGACGCAACGCATTTACACATACAGTATACTCAAAACTGCACCAGCACCTGGTTTTTAATATGTGTTAGTGTGTGAGAACTGCAAAAGACTGAGTGTGTTTGACACACGAGGTTACTTCTGCGTAAAACCTCAACACACAGGATATTGCACACCTATCAAAACTTCTGAGAAACAGAAAGCAGGAGGGTGTGTGCGTCTGTGTGCTTTTGTCAAGGTCCTGCAAGTCATGTGATCAACATAAGCACTCAGCAGTGGTGGCGGCATGACAGACTAATGTTAACTGCACTGCTGTGCCATCTAGTGTCTGTCCATCTACACCAGGGGAATCCTCCTTTTTCAATGGTTAAATCATTTATTTAGTCTCTGAATGAGTAGGTAAGTCATAATCAGCTTTGAATGAGGAAATCATAAGTAAAACTAGCCATTGTTAAGTGTAATTGATTTCTGACCTGCCTACAGGAGTACCTGATGTATATATTAACTCTGCACATCATGCAACCATGCAAAGGTGTGAAATAATGCACGCTCGTGTTTTATTTGCTTTATATATTCTTCTCATAGTTGAGTTGTACATGGCATGCACACAGCCTGATTTTGACTGTATGAGCATCACAAACCATGTAACATGCTCCTTTTGTTTTAAGTGCTCATTTGTGAAAAATATTCACGTATCACATACGTCCATGAATCCATCCAAACCAATGAGCGTGAAGATCAGCTGATGGCAGAGCACTGAGCCACTAAGATCTGCAGAGCACTACTGACTAAACCAGCATGCCATTAATAACACAGATCGACAAACAGTTTTAAAGAGGCACAGAATTGGGTGAGAGACAGTCAGATCTCATTTCACCAATATACGGACAGACATAAGTCCAAAAAAAATGGAGGCAGTGTAAACAGCCTTTGTCGTATGGTCAATGGCTGCTCTTGCTTGTGCTGCCGGAAATGTCTAGCTCTCACTGAACATGAATGAACATTAGCTTGCTGTGAATTGCTGTCATTGTGAGCCACTCTTGACTCTGAGGGACAGCGATAAAAATCAAGGCCTGCAGGTGGCAGTCTCAGTCTTACATGAGTTTTTCTGCTTTGAGAAGAGGAAACTATTAATTTCTCCTTAGGGAGGCATTAATAGACCTCAGACATGAAGAAGTAGAGGAAGACAAGCACCGAGTTTCCTCTCTCTCTCTCTTTTTGCTCACTTTCTCTTGCTTACATCTATTTAGTTTTGCTACATTTTAAAACATGTTGTAACATCTCTGTGATTAACTTGATTCACACTGCCAGTGAATTTTGGTACATGCACTTTACAGTCCTCGTGGTAAACGTGCACGGATTGGTGTCTGAGGACAGGAACATGTAACACTTAAGCAGCGTTGCAGTTGATTAGGTAACTGATTGAAAGAATAAAGAAATGGTGGACTATTAGTGATGACAAGCAAGACATTGAATTTCTCCATATCTTATCAGAAGATGTAGCATCACCAGCTTCACGCATTGCCAGTTTGCCTTTATGACTTTCAGAAGAGATTTAGCTCTAGTTTTTGCTAAGTCTCCATTATGGTGATTCGTTTTCTTGTTTTTGCCAACAAAAAGGTTTAATGCTGGGATGCAGCAAACAAAGCACACACATTGCTCCCAGCATTTATTGCAACTTTTATAAAGTATGCAGTTGAACTTCCTTACTATGTTCTGCTTTTATTTTTGTTGACTTTTTAGTGGCTTGATTTTGTAATATTTAGAAGTAGGGCAGCACAATTTGTCACATTGCTATTATTAAGGTCAAAATTGCGATTACGATACGATTAACAAGTGGTTGGACTCAACTTGCTTGTTATCAAGGAAAATGCACACAGATCACTAATAATGCTGACATCTGAGATACAGTATACAGTGCAATCTGGCAACAACTAATTAAAACTAAATTGTAGAAAATTAGATGACAGTAACATCTTTCCATTACTGAATTAAATTACATTCAATTAACTTTAAAATAAAATTTAAAAGACAAAAGTACAGATAAATAAAACAAATACCCATTTTTATATTTTTACATGTTTTTTCGGCACCCGTGTTAACAGATGAGAGCACATGACAAAAATCAAAGCACATGGCACACAGTGTTCGGAGAAGAACGCTGGAAAATACGACAGAAAGATGCTTGTCTATAGTCTTCTGCAGTACAAGCTGCAAGTATGAACGCACAATTGGCGCACGCTGCTTATGCGTGCAGTTACACCGGCTTCTTTAACTCACTGCTTAATTCGCGCGAATCGCGCTGCAGGATGTCTAATTGCTTCTTTGCATTGACTTTGTGTGTGTTTTCTAAAGATGTAGCGCATTGAGCTCTCTCAGCCACCGTATATAAGACTCTGAAGTATATACCCATGGAATTAGTAGGGGCAGAAAATTCCTCATATGCTTCTTTATGAGTGCAGTGATTGGCTATGACTGAACATATTTAGAGAGGAAATGGTGATTTGTTTTCTGTAAGAAGAAATCTCAATGAGAGCTTGGCTCTTACACCAATCATCTAGTCCTTTCATTCACTATTAACGTACATCCGCAACTGTATGCACATGTACGCACATTCATGTGTTCTGGGGGGATGGGGAGTGTGTACATCAGTCCATCAGTACAGTGTATTAATAGTTCTTTACTCCTGCGCTGCTCTTTGAATGAATTCTTGCATTCTCTAGGGGCATTCTTGAGTGGGAAGCTAGTATGCAGCTACTGCAGTCCACCTCCATCTGTCCCAGCTGAGAAGAAGAAGGTCCTCATACATACTGGGAGCCTTTGATGCACTCTTTCATCTGGGGAGGTAAAACCAGTCTTACTATTTAAACGGGGCGCTCTTTTGCATGATTACAGAGCCCAACATTTTTTTGGTCCTCTTATTAATAGCCAATACCAAAACTGGCGGGAACTTACAAACAGAAAATGCAAAAGCAAAACATTGTACATGAAAAAGATAAATAAATAAATTGGTAACAGTATGTGAGTTTCCGAACAGACTTTATTCAAGAAATAGAAATATTGAAGAAATAGTCTAGGCTACAAAAAGTAATCCTAACCATGACACAATGGGGATGATATACCATCACCTAATGTGACCAGTAGCTGCCAAGTACTCAGTCCATCTGACAATTATGGTGACATAACTTCTCAAAAGAGATCTCACAAAATTATTTGGAGACCAACCTGATGCCATAGACCGATCTTGAAAAGAAACATCCTCAGCAAAGGCCCAAGAGGCGTCCTAATGGCGCTTTTCCACTTGAAGGGAACTATCCCTTTAAGTCCAAACCCTGAGTCTGCAACTTGGCAGCATCAAAGAGGAGCCTAAGGGAACTGCAACAGTCAAGTAGACTGCAACAACAAGCATTGCACATTCCCTCTAATAAGAACAGAGATTCAGCTTTCTAAAACGCTCATCCAGACAAACTCTAAAATGGCACACAAAGTGACCTTAACAGATATTGCCAGCAATATAGAATACTTCACACTAAACAGAGCAGGAGACCATGACATACACACCTACAGCAAGTCATTGACTATCACCTGCAAGCAACATCTAACAAGACCATCTGAGACGGCATCTACACAGGATAAACAGAGTCCTGAAAAAGTCTTCAGTTTAAGTCCTAAAGTAAGTGTGTGGAAATAGCTCTAATAAATCAGATCCAGACATCCTGGACACTAACCAGGTCAACATTAAACTCTCCGGGGCAGATTCCCGGACAGGGTTTAAGACTAGTCCTAGATTAAGATAAATGTTAAGAGCTGTCTAAACTGGAAAGGGCTTGCACTGAGATATCTTAAAATACATTATTTCCATTGTTTGGTCTTAAAATGCTCACAGATAATGCATTTTTGTAAGACATGTTTCTAAAAGTCCTGGCTTAATCTAATTCCTATCCCTCCAAGTTTACTACAGTATAACTGACTCTGACGAGCCAAGAGTTCACAATAAACCTGAGATGGACAGAGCCTCTCCCTCTGAAATCTACATGCCATTGTGAGTCAGCACTGATCACGGCCTGCCTCCAGACAATGACTAGATAACAGCTGTGACACAGAAGGCCTTTAACAAAAACTAGCGCTTCTAAAACACTCAGAATCCCAAGCTGGCACCAGAAGTCATACAAGCGTCACTATATAAAAGCTACGGGACCATCCAGTCAGCTGAGAACTGAACTCTTACTATGATTTCAGATAGGGATGCTCATTTTAACCGTTTAACCGTTAACTGACCGATATGAATTTTGACCGAAATTACCTGTCCTGTCTTCGCCTGCCTGACACGGAACCGTGACAAATGAATCCGCAGAAAACAAATATGACTATTTTTAACGGGTCACAGGCGCTTATCCTTTCTAATTGAATGAAATTCTCATTTAAAATAATGTTGTCGGTGAACGAGCGTCGGTTGTTAAAAAAAAACAAAACAACGTACAGTATATATATATCACCTGTTTTTAGTTCTCCCTTAAAATTAAGTGCACAATAACTAGAAATGTGTACTTTGGATATAATACAATTTGCACACATACAATAAAAAAAAAAGCTTTTTTAAAAAAATTGTTTCCAACTCTAACTTTGGAGCAAGAATGTAGATTGGCCCAAGTACAAAATGAGAGCATTTCTTAACACATTGTGATTATTACTACAGAGCGGAGGGATCTCAGATTGTGTTCAATGTAAGAGAGTGCTTCAAGAAGTAAAGGTAAGATCCGCTGGTTCTTGAAGCGGATCCTTCATCATGTAAAAAGAGGAATGCTACAACACAAGGGATATAAGGAGACATTAACATTAAAAATTGCAAGGTAGGCTAAAAAAGCACACATAGAGACACATGTTGAAAAATGTAGTCTGGTATTGTCATTAAGAGAAGATTTACATGTAACTCACCTAGAGGCCAGGAAGAGAGCTGACAGTGATAATGAGGAACTACTTTTCACTAGCAAAGGAAGCCAAGGTCTGCTTTAAAAACATAATCTGGATCAAATGAAAGTTTGGAAAAGATCGTGGTGAGCAGGATGTGAAATCCAAGCCTTCATCCTGGAACAGCACTTTTTCCAAAGCTGGAAGCTACAGGCACAAAAAATGCATCTTTTGTTTTGAAAAACACAAAACGAGGGAAGTTAAAGGGACTCAAGAGGTTTTTTTTACAAGGAACTTGTTTTAATGTGAGCATTGCATATTTGGAGTGCAGTATCATGTGCAATGATCAAACACGCCCATGCACATCGTTTACATAGAAAAACAATAGAAAGTAGCACAACAGAATAGGAAGATGTATTCTGTGAGAACGGCACCTTACTGGGAATTAGTTCTCAGTTTTCTCTGTTTTAGAGACGGTTAGAATATTGCATTACATGCACAATGCTATTTATGTTTTGTACTAGCACGTAACTTCATGTTGAGTGCTTAACTGTGCAAACAAGTGTACATCAATGCTGTCATTATGTGGATATATATTTAGAAAATTCTGTTATTGAATGCATTTATTATTCATTGTTAAAGGCAACGGTTTTTTAAAAATGAGTCGGGCTGAGTACCAGAACAAACGTGTAGCCAATCAGCAGTAAGGGGCGTGTCTATTAATGATTGCTGATTGTATCAGTTTACAAAGGCATTGCTAATTAGTGACAAAATGTGACTACTAATAAATGTGGGACATTAAATGATAAAATGACATGCAAATCTAGATGGTTTTAAAATCACACATACACGTGTCTGTAGATTTGTATGTTAATCCATTATTGTATGGTAAACCAATTTATTTGGAGCTATCAGGCGTGTTGTGCATGTGAACATGCTCATTGTCTCTTGTCCAGCCATCAGTAATTCACTGCTCTATCTGTGTTTGTTTGTTTTTGCTGATGTCTGGAATCAAATTGCTCTCTTATCTCAAAAATAATTCAGTTCAAGACACAGGAAATATTTTCAATCTCTTGTCGGCCACACCAAGCCTTTTCTCACTTGCTAAAACACAAAAACCATTGGCTGAACTGAAGTTCTCAGTTGCCTGTCTGTTGTAAATACCTTAAACCATTTCACACATCTCAAAAGCAAACATTTGCAAACACCTAACAGCACCTAGCGATATTAACTCCTGTTCGATTTTTGCAAAGAGAATTGTAAGTTGTGTTTCATGAAATTGAAAACGAAGTCAAAGGTGTGCTTCTGCTGTTTCAGAAACTGTGTGACCAGTAAAGATTTTGAGTGTAAACAGATGAAAAAGGTCTAAGGTCGTTGGTAGAGTCTGTACCATGTGGATCTGTTTGCCTGAAGCAGATGTGTAGCACGCCAGCGGTGGTTACGGTGGTCGAAGCGCATTCATATTGGCTATGCATCTGAGAAACAAAATGTTTCTTTGTAACAGCTTCAGAAAACAATGCCCTCTTCAGTGTGCACCCATCTTTTATTTATGACCTCATTCTAGACTAGTGCTTTTGTCATTTGATTGTTGAAGAGTGTACATACAGAGACTCAAGTCATTCCTGAAAATTAAAAGGCACCAGTGTTTGATTGGAATACACAGTTGACTCTGTCTGTGTGTGTGTGTGTGTGTGTGTGTGGTTTGCTGGCTGTGGGAGTGAATTGTGTTGTGGTGCGGGATAAGAATATGTCACTGTGCATTTAAACACAAACACAGATTTCTCACTATACGTGATGATCTTGTGTGCATGTTTGTCAGACTTTCTTTAAATAAATCTTTTTCTTGGGTCACAAAGAACAAAGAAACTCATAAAGGTTTGGAGTGACAGCAGAGTGAGCACATATACAGCTAAACCTCTACTCTAACTTGAGAAAGGTCTTAAAGAAAAGGCATACGTGAAAATAATGTATGAATGTAAAGGTTCAGGTTATGCTGTTGCAGACAGTGTATGATTAGCTAAGTATCTGTGACACCCAGTTTGTGAAATACCATTGATCTCTCATGTGATTTATCTATTAAATGAGATATGACTGTGTTCAAAAAGATACTCACATAAATATTTGGCTTCAGAAGAAATCCAATACGACTCATTTATTATAACACTTTTATACCGTTAAAAGTATTTAGGGTAAGGATGAAGGGTTCAAAAAAGGATAGATATATATTAAAATAATTCATGCTTTTAGAAACGCATGCATCTTGATGCGTAATGCAAGCAACTGAGAGCAATAGAAAACTTTATCAATTTAGAGATGCCTAGAGGTACATGACAACGCTTTAGGTTCTGAGATGTAATATTCACATCAGCTGAGCGTGAATCATAAATGAAGCACATAATGCGTCCAACACACAGTAGTCTAAGTAAGTCTATGTAGATTGTAGAGAAGAACGATTCATCCCCGGTTAATACTTCCTCTGTCCAAAATGTCCTGTGAGAAATCCTTCAAAGCTGTTTTCTGGGAACTCATTAGCTAAGACAGCAGCATCTGCAGCCATTTTGCACTTAGTTTGCTTATGTAAGTAGCAATATAATCTGGAAGTCATAGAAACCTCAGACATTTGAACCTAGACCGCGCTCAAGCATCAATTAAAAACCCTGCAAAGCCCTGAACCACCTCTACATCCATTCCTTAACCGCTGTCACTTCAGAGACTAATTTGTGCACTTTTATAGCGGCTTCTTTCATAGCACTGTAATTGTTCCTATCCGGTACTGACAAAGACATAAACACTTCCTGGGCTTTCCCAACGAGCATGCTCTGCGATAACCAAGTGCACAGCCAGTGAAGTCACTCCAGCTTTTCCGTCATGTTCAGTAAATCACATTTCGCTCGCAAACGTTGTTTTGAATTGCACCAACATTTACTAGATCTACTAGGTCTTCCCCTCTGAATTCTAGCCTCCAGCATCAAGTTCAACTTCAACTCCAGTTTAGTCTCATTTTAATAACTCAAATTATAATTGTTGTTCATCCTCACTAATCTCTAAATGGCATTTTTAAGTAATGTTTCTTGTTCAAAGGCTGGAGCATTCACTGCACATCAGGAAACTTCACTGGCTCCGTATTTGACTGCCCTTCTCATTCTGTGACACCCAAGGGTGGACTGGAAGTAAAAATCAGCCCTGGACTTAGAGAAGTGTGCTCAGAAACAGACAGGAAGGCACAGAGTGTGACACACAAATTAGTGAGCTAGCCAAGTAGTCTAGATAAACAGCTCGAAGCGACGGAAACAAGGCTTTGCCATTGCAACTACTTCAGACTTCAAGTGTTCAACATCCCTACACTGTCAATGCAATGTCAGACTCAGCTCTCAGCAAAAACGGTGGACAAACTTTTCTACTAAATAAATAAATTACATACAAATTATGCGATTTACAAAACACCCAAACAAGTTTCCTCAGGACAAGTGTAGAGCAAATACAGTTCTGTTGTTAAAGGTGTCATATAATGTGATTTCAACTTTAGAGTGTTACAAGCTGTTAGTGCAAAGATTAAAGTCTCAAAACCAAAGAGATATCCTTTAAAAAAGTTATGACTTGTTCCCACCCCCCCTAAAACGGCTCGTTTAAACACGCCACAAATTCTCTACATCATGGTGTGGGTTTATTTTCATAACACCGCCCAACTGTTTATGCAATAAAAAGAAGGCGGAGCTATTATTCTGTCTGTAGTGTTGTTGCGGGCGCCATGTTCTGGAGACGCTGTGTGTCGTTGTGA
>JAUMHQ010000074.1:1346461-1357404 GCA_032361165.1 Enteromius paludinosus
TATGTCCATGTACTGAACTGTTATTATTCAACCATGCCAAGCTAAATTCAGTTTTCCATTCTATGGCACCTTTAAAGGTTAATTTCACAGCAACAGCTCCTCAGAAATGAATGCTTTTAGGTCTGGAGGTCAGTGAAAGCTTCTTCAGCCTAACTCAAACGACTAAATTAGACATTGACACATCTTCTGCAAAACAATATGTTACTTCTCTGACCTGTGTTCGTGACAAATTCATATCCGGAAAACAAAACAATGGACAGAGCAACACAGTTACACATTAATAAAGACCTCATCTTTACCAAATTGATACTGATAGTAAACATCTTAGCCTATCATTTCTCATGTAGTGCAGTCGGCACAGCTGTATTTTGCTGATTGGTCAGTTTTAATGTCTCAGGTTAAGTTTTGGTTGCACAATCAAGGCTATGCTCTTGTATTCTCCTCTTTCTCTCTACCTGAGCTCTGCCTGCCTGGGCAACCAGGTCATTAGTTGCTAGGAAATGCTCAAGTCCCATCCATGTGGCTTTTTAAATCTCTTATTTCAAAGCTCTACCTTTCACTCTGTTACAATATTCCACATACAGTAGCTACAATTAATTGTCCGTGCATCTGTTTTGTAGCTTTTTTAACAACCTTAAGTCTTAAAAGAGGTTTGGAATGTTAACATCTAAGAGATACATTCACCTCCCATCAACAAAATATGCTTTGCTAGTATTATCTGGCAGAAAGTGGTAATAGAAAACAAATGCTGTGTGCTATGGTGACGTGAAATAACCCTACAATGGCACCTATTCACTCAAACCTTTCAGTGTTAAATTTAAACACGCTCTCCTTTAAAAAACAACCACAACAACTACATGCATAAGGGCTTGGGAGATTGATTGTAACGCAGGTGACATGCTGCGATTGCAATCACATGCTCCTAAAAGTTGTAGAAATGCATTACTGAGTGAGGCTAGAACAACCACAAATCAATACTACTGTAGTCCTATCATCAAACCACGTCACCGTATCCAATAGCAACAGAGCATCCTGTATCTCGGCGCTGAAGCTCCTAAATCACTGCACATTTCAGATGTGATCTTAATCAAACACGATTGATGGGCATCTGATTCATCTGATCGGCTCATTGACGCCTGGAGTGGGTGTGTCTGAGAAGAAGCAGAGCTGGAAACCGCTGCGCTACATTCCTCTGCGGCGTTTTTACTACGAGCGGCATACGTCACCGAAGATGTAAAGCGGCTAGTTTCCCGCGAAAATAACACATTCGAACGAGTTGCTTTTTTGACGAAGAGTTCTAAATTCGAAATAAAGCAAACGCCGCCAAAAGAGGCCCAATCGCTCACAAACACCATCCTTGTCCATTTGCAACTTCCACAGCCGTTCGCCGCAGAATTAGTCTGGCATATGACCTCACTGCAGCGCTTGACAATATAGATATTTCCTCTGTTGGGGAACCAGGCGCAGTGCGACTCTCCTCCTCACGCGCATACTGTCTTGTTCATCATCCACCAAACAGCATCGAAATAAGCCTTGTCCTTGTCTTACCGTTACTGTAGCGTTTCTCACAGCGTTGGATGCGGTTTGGCGAATCTCGGCGGCGCTTCCCGGCTTCAGGAGGCTTTTCGTAAATCTCCGGGTCGATTCCGCTGCCATTTCTTCATCGGTGCATTCGGGTCTAAAATCTGCAGTACGTGCCACGAATCGCGCCGAAAGCGAAAGACTGTTAATGCGCGTCCCTCTGCTCTCTGTCTGCTTCAGCACGGCGCGGTGGGCAGGGCTCTGTTTACTCAGCAGTCACACACAGCAGCAGATGTGGACCATGGTCATGCTGCAGATCAGGTTAAAATCATTCCCAGGCATTTGCAACGATGGAAAGATAATGCGAAGTTCGAGCAATGGATTGCATGAGATGAAAGCGTTCAGAGTGCTGCAGGCAGACAGACTGATCCACATCAGCAGCATGCCCAGTGTCTCTCATCCAGGTCAAGAGACCAAGTGCGTAAACCTTCAGACGAGAAATAGTATAAGAGGCAATATATAACACTAGATGCAGCGTTTTTAATGTTTGATTCCTCACGCTGCCAGCTGATGTAAAGGTGTGAGTAAATGCAAAAAGTAGTATTACTGCGGTGCATTTACCATTTAACTAAACTAGTAGAGTTCGCGAGAACATTTGTTGGACTTTGGCGCCATCGCGTGTCATAAAACACAAACAGAACATACTGCGATTGAAAAAAAGGATGAAAAAAGTGCTTGGTTGGAGCCTCAGCAGCATTGTCATGATTTATAATAGTGTCCAAAAACATATATTTTGCTATTGTGCTATTCATGTCCTTACTAACGTGCATACGTGATGTTTCCAATTAAATTAAACACAGATAATTTTTTTTTTTTTTTTTTTTTATATCAGGCTATATTAACTGCTCAAACCCTTTTTTAGTCCGCCTGTACTTACGCGCACAACCACCATGTTTGTAGTTCTTTTTATTCATGTTTGTAGTTCTGAACCAGATCTCAGCGGGTTGTGGGATCTTTAAAAGTTATTAGATGTTCTCTGGAACACAGAAACCGTTTCTGGAGAAGTACATGTATGCTTCAGTCTTTAATAAAGGTTGAGTTTTTAAAAAGGTGATTCATTAACAAAAAGGTTTCCATGGTGAATTAGTATGAAGGCACCACACACAATAGCCTTCAACAAAATGTGGGGTATTTGTACAAATGTTTGCAAACGATCATGTTTGGTTACATTTTATTTCGATAGTCCATTTAGACACTCTTCTAACTATAAGTAACTTTGTAACTACTAATTCTTATTAATTCACAACTAAATTTCTACTAACTCTCTTATTAACTTTTTAGGGTAGGTTTAGGGTTAGTAGAATACGTTTCTGATAGTCAGTATGTAGTGTGTTGTGGATTTGGGCTGGCCTCTGTGGAGGCTTCTGAGCTGAATATATTGTCAGCTGGAAGTTGAGATTCTGCTAGGACTGGCCACTGTGGCTGATTATTTTCTTTTTTTTAAAACAGGAGCTGGATGCAGGATGGTTAAAATCATTGATGAAAAGGGGTTCAGAGGGGACGTTGGCTGAGATTTCCTATAAGAGGAGAAAGGCTACAAGCGTCTGGTAGGGGAGGATGGGCGTTTGGAGGCTGAAAATGTATATATGGTGTCCTTTTTTTGTTCCTGCAAAAAGAAGATAACATTAGTGGGAATGCTCCGGCTTGAGTGGGCCGCTGCGGTGGTGTTTGGAAGGTTAATGTAAGTCTGTGGAAGGTGACCTTGAAGGAGGGTGCAATGCTCCGGCTTGGGAGAGCTACTGTGGTGACTCTGCATAGATGAGCCTCCAGGATGGAGTGCTCCACGCTGGTGGGTGCAATACTCCGGCTCGAGTAAGCCTTGGTGGAGGCAATGAATGAGTAAGGGTTAGATGCTAAATGGAGCTGGCATTCATTTTGGACTGGCCACTGTGGTGGCTGGCTATAGGTTGCTTGGGTGGGCTGTGGCAGCAGAAGAGAAAGCCTGAATTGGTTAGTCCCCTGCGGGGGAATGGGAAGGAGTGAGATTATTATTACTGTAGTGGTAGCATGCATGCATGAACGTCTCCAGCTGAAGCGGTCCAAGGCACTGGGGGTAATGCTTCAGCGGGAGCCGCTTTCATTTTTGTCAACATACAAAATAACCCCTCCAACTGCTAAGGTGCCAAAAACACCTGGATGTGTGACATGCAGGGATCTTATAGGATTGCTAAAATCGTGCATTGTGTTTCTGCATTTATAATGGAGTGGCTGGGTGTTTTTTTTCCAGTAGTCAACAAATACGACAGTCCCACAGACAGTAGAAGTGAGAAAAAAGCGTTTATAATATTTTAAATATGGATATTTGTCTTACAAAAACACTTTGATTTGCTACAAGAGGCCTTTATCCATGCCACGGAGCTGAATGATGCATGTTGATACAGATGAATGCTCTTTACTTGACTATTATGAGCTTTTTTATATAACTCCGATTGGACTAGTCTGAAAAAAGAAAGACTTATACACCTAGGATGCCTTGAGAGTGAGTAAAACATGAGACTATTTTCATTTTTGGCTGAACTAACCATTTAATCTGCTTACAACACTTTTCTCTATTCTCTGAGTCTCTGGGGACACCCGGTGGTGCAGCTCCACATTACATTCCATCAACAGAAAACATTGCATCCTCTTAATAACACTCTTCTTCTGACTCATGGATTCAGAGCTCTGCTGAGAATGTATTAGTGCTTTCACCTTGATAACCAAGAATAAAAAAGGTCTGGTTCATCAACAGTTCAAGATTGTATCATGGTATGTTTACAAAATTTCTGGAATAACACCACAACCAGTTCCTCGTGTCTTATTTAGTTCAAATTCATCACCCCATTCTCATTTTCTCTCAGCTTTTGTGCCTCTATCTGTGTATCTCGTGTAAAACTCTGTTTAGAGTTGATGTGTGTCATTTTAATATTCTAATCCCAATGAAAGCTTTTACATAACAGTATGTCTCTGTTTCATCTCTCAATTATTCAGTCTGAAGTGTTGATGTTCTGCTTACATGTCACAATATGGTACAACTTAAAGAGAAAAAAGTCCAAAAAGATAGGCAAAGCAGCTGGTGAGGCTTCAAACAAGCTAAAGCCCTTAAAGTGAACCAATTTTTGTTTCATGTTCTGTAGCTGAGGCGGATGCAGAGGACCCCGGGGGCTGTAGTGTTTTTCAGATGAGAGAGTGGATGGGCCAAAGGGGGAGAGAACGAGAGAGAGAAATGCTTTGTCTGAAGTTCTGTAGATTAATATACAGCTGTCACGGGCTCAAGTATCCACACCTCATCAGAAGCCTTTCATCTCAGCCACAGCACCTGAGGCGTCAGACAGAGAGCACACACACAAGCATGCACACTCATGTACCCCAACATTCTACACACATTCAGTCTTTTGGACATTAAAATAAAGATCTGTTTAACATGCATTCCTGTTATGTGTGTGCGGTGTGTTAATGTCGCTGGACATGCACACCATGGCCTGTTGACAACAATAACCAGTTTTCTTCTGTGGAATTAAAGGCAAATGACCCTTCGAAGACTGAGCTCCGGCAGATTCTGAAAGATCAAAAGACTTAAATTAAACCTTCAAAAAATGAAACTGCTAATTCAGCCACAAAGCAAAGAGGAAGGATCTGTGCCACTCAATGGACAGGTGTACACTCGGTGTAACACTTGTTTGAAACGCTGAACCCCGCTCATTATCATGTTTCCCAAACACACTAACTGGTAAGTTAATGACATTTAGATGCATTAGCTGACCATTAGTAGTGGCATCTTCTGTAGCCAGCTTTAATTAATGTTCATAGTTAGAAAACAACTAGTTAGATTCTAATTGCAGTTAGCTCAACGATTCTCAATTCAGTCCTCACCCAAAAGAACCGCTGAGTTAGCTAATGCAAGAAACACTTTACTAGCTCAATCAGATAGTATATATAGACAATTGCACAATTATTGCTCTGTCCTTCAACAAATCAGACTTGAAATGAACATTTGAACTCATCAAATGGGATTTAAAATTCCTTAAAAAGGTTCATGACGTGGATTTTTTATTATTTTAATTTTCAACCGTTATTCTGACCCTCTCTTTAAAACGACCTGTTTTAAGTCCTTTAAGGCGTCTCAGTATTTGGCCACTGTTATGACTGGCTAACATCACTGCATAGAAAACAGAATCAATGCCCCCTTATTGCATTTAAGAGTTTTGACAACACGATCAAAAATTTCCAGACAAAGCATTATAAAATCATCCTGATCATTCTGATGTCTGTAGAAATACAGTATGCAGACGAGATGCTTAAACCACACAAATGTCTCAGAGAATCTGTATACTGTATCCAGTGTAAACAAGATTGCAGCGGGGACTGTAATTTCTGTTTCACGAGTTCACGCTTCCTCAGTAGTGAATGTATAAGTAAAGCAAATTCGGCGTGCAGTCCGGGGTGCGAGCCAGGAGAATCGGCAGACTCCGAACCCTAGCGGCTTGAACCCTAGGCGTGGTTTAGAGGTTCGGTGTCCGGCTCGATCTCCGTCTGCCCCCCTGGAGGAAGGCGTGGAGCTAAGGAGGAGATGGGGAGGAGGAGGGATGCACAAAAGCGAGATGCGGATGTGAGGGAAACAGGCTTATTTGTAGTGGGAAGGAAAGATTTGATTGGCGATCGTGAACGGGGAGATTGATTAGATTATGCGATGCCAGCCGTGCTTAATTTGTACAGCGGTCCTCCTGAAACTATGTTATTATTATGAAAACATTCATTAAGATTTAAGAAATATGTTTTTTTTTTTTTTTTAAGAGTAAGAGTCTCAGCACTCGCATTCAGTCACTCGTTCAGTGACTGAATGCCAGGGGCGGGCCTATGGTGAGAAGATGAGCATTCATCAATGACTTGCTTTGTGTCACAACACAGTGTGTGGAATGAAGCAGAATGAAGCTGAAGACGAATAGTACAATCATTTTTAATGATTCAACAACAAAGATAATCCACACAGGGCAGGCAGAATCAATCAATCAACCACTTTCATTTATATAGTGCTTTTAACTATACAGATTGTAGCAAAGCACTGAACATGATCAAGTAGGAGAACAGAGTGATGGTAATGTGACGAGATGAAACTGTTTATTTATTAAATGCAGAGACGGTCTCTGTAATCAAAGCGACGATAATCACTAGAAATTAGGTGTCCCCAACTAAGCAAGCCAGAGAACCAAAACCCCATCCATGAGAGAAGGGGGAAAAAAACCTTGGTAGGGCCACAACATCACCTCCCTTCAAAATGAGAACCAAACACTCTTCTGGCAAATGCTAGAAACATTCTCAACATCCCGTGTCTCCATGTCCGCAATCGTTTTAGATTTCCCTAACCTAAACTACAGTCTTAAATATGGTGCTTAGCGTCTACGTCATGGCCCCGTTAAGCCCAAATATGATTTTGTGCCTAAATGGAATCTGATTTGAATAACTGACTGTCTACACAGTGTATTGCAATGGTTCATTTCTGATTTGTTTGTACATAAGTGTTCCTTTGTTTTAAGGAATGTGTAATGGTTTCTATGGCTAAACAAAAAATAACAGCAATATCATAGATATGAGCAATATAGTTTACAATACAGATGTTGTCTTATGACAACATGCTACACATGATAGCTCCACTAAGTCCCCATAGTATGGTATGGGCATGGGCAGTCAGACTGAAATTGATTTTCAGAAATGCGATTTGAATAGGATTCCAAACCACTTCATGAATGCAGCTCAAAACGAATTTCATGTAGTTCGTTGCCATTCGAATTATCTAAATATAATTGGATTTCAATCTGATTTGTACAAAATTTGTATTTGGACTGACAGTCTGAACAAGGCTTTTGAGTTAGACATGCTACTTCGGCTGTTGAGTTGAGGGAGTGTGTGAGAGCAACAAGTGTGTCACAAGATAACACACATTTTCTTGATAGCATAAGATGTCATTTTGTACACTGAGTTGTTTGTGGTTTTCTCTGAACAATTTTGCTTTTCTTTCTTTTTTAACATTTCACATTTGCCATGCAAAAATCAAAGCTGAACAGAGATGTGATGAAAAGAAAAGTCCACGTTTCGCTGCCAGGCCTACTTGAACTCACTGATCTGTGTGCTCATATCACAGGAGATCAGGGTGACACAGCCCAGGTTTGGCATTCACTCAGACTGGCACTGGTCTCCCAGCAGGAAGCCTGGCAGCATCAAAGCAGTGTCAGACGCAACTACTGTACATAATATAGTTCCTGAAAAAGAGACGAGTGAGAAGACCTCTGCCAAAAAGACTGGAACCCGCTTGAAGGCTGTACAGAAGAGTTTTTACTTCAAATTCCACATGTATTAAATCACCATCTATGACCATTGACTCCTTATGACTTTTATGAGCTGAATTAAGTGTAGATTTTGGTTTAAAAATGTCAAAGTATTTAAGAAAGCCAAAATAATAAGGTGGAGCTACAATGTGAGCCCCTGGTAAGTGGTTGGTAGCCCTTTAAAATGACCCTGCTTTTAGCAAAAAATAATTTTGTTTCCAGCCCTTATGGATCAAAAGTTACTATCAGAAATAAGAGAACAAATTTGGCCTGTTGGTAGCACTAGAGATTTTCAGTTAGAAAATCCTAATTTGTTATGTTTGATGTTGAGAATCTCCTCTATCTTTGTGCCATATTTAATAACTTTCTCGATAGCGAGAAATAAATAAATAAATAAATCAAGCAATTAGCAATCAAAGTAAACTAGACAATGAGAGGGGACATTCAGACAAACAAGTGTGACAACAAGGAACTACAGATATTTACCAATAAGCGGTCATGCAATCATATGATGGACATTTATTATGTCAAGAAAATGGTCATGTGTCAAACAGACAGAAGTTGAGAGAAGGGAAAGCAGAGAAGTAAAAAAGTTTTTAGAGAACAATTTAAATAGACTAGAGGTAAAATAAGATTAAAAGTGGACCAAATACAGAACCTTGGTGTACACTACCGGAAATAATGTGAGATCTATTTATATCTATTCTAACGTATTGCTGTCTATCCATGAGATATGATGTTAGCCACTGAAGAGCACCAGTGATACCAATAACACATAGTAGAGAAAGAAGTGGCAAACAGTATCAAAGGCTGCACTCAGATCAAGGAGAGTCAGGATACTGCGGACTTCTGAATCAGAAACTAGAAGGAGATCATTATCCACTTTTAAAAGTGCTGTTTCTGTGATTGAAACTGTTCATGAAGATAATGTTTTTCTAAATAAGACTGCATTTGGAAGGTTTGATATGTTGAGATCTGTGTTGTCAAGACCAAAAACTATATGCTAAAACACAGAATTTTAGTAACATTTTACTACTACATAGGATAATTGAATAGCACTTTATTTTACAGTCCTGTTTCGCGTTTACACACTATATACTTATCATAACAATTACTGTACAATAATTGGGTAATAACTAAGTACTGACCTTGAAAGTCTCAGGTTACCCAAGTAACTACCTCTAGAACATGTCATCAGCTTCTTGTCCAAAGGAGACGTGCAGAGGAATGTCTGAAGCATGGCAAGGGAAACAGTATCTCGTCCCCCTCAGGGAACCATGTTGTTACATAGTAACCTGAGACATTTCATATCGAATGGGAATACCCACGCTGCCATGCTGAAGGGAGTAGTGCCTTATCAGCTGCCATAATACAGAAAAACTCTAAAGAATCCTCATTCCCAGACACCAGAAACTGCCATCACAGTATAAAGGGTAAAAATCGAAGTGGGACACTAGTTACATAGTGATCCACAATTATCAAGAAGCTGATGATGTGTTCAACATGTGTTTTTTTAATACTCATGGTAGCACCAGTAACATGTCATAGGCCACTGCCAAGTTCACTGTTGTGTTTTCACATGCACTTCAGACACTGGTTGCATTGTGGCAGTTCCCCAAGGCGTCCTCCAGAGAAGTGGTTTACAAACCCTGAGTCACGACCCTCGAGTGGGCCGCTTGACTTAAAAAATGGTTTGCCAGAATGATTTGAAGAAATATACATAACATTTATATTTAAGAAAGAAACAACTGAAGAAACATAACCAACAAAATGAAAGTAAGTAGCAACGGCCTTATGGCAGAATCAGATATGTATTTGTTTGTGCTCTGTATTCACAGTTCCCTTTCAGTCGGTCACTTCGACGTCACGTCGGTAACCGACGAATAGGAATCTCGCTTCGAGATGCCAAACAAACTCTGCGTGTATTCAAACACACCAATGATTTTCATTGGCACACGCTGATTAGGATCAGCTGAACCCGATCGCCTTGTGAGTATAAGTAGGGCAGCGATACCAGCGTTCATTAGCTTTTTGCTTCAGAGCCGAGCAGTACATGCGAACGTTCTGTAAGCCATTCTACTCTGCGATCGACGGAAGAAAGGCTGGTGTTACGGCGTTGCAGCGAAGGTGGTTCCAGTTGAGTGGCGGTAGACATTTTGCATTGCACTATCTGCATTTGTTTACCGAGCGGCCATCTTCCGTGTTTGCTTCAGCCTTTCACAAAAGAGCAAATCTAAAGAGTACTTACGGTTTCAAGACACTCCTTTCGAGGATGTTCTACCGACCGTGCGTGGTTGGATGTGGCCGTTACCTGACGCCAGCACACAGTCACGAACGCTGTTTAACATGCCTGGGCATTCAGCATGCAAGAGCGATGTTCGCGGATAGTTCATGTTCAATTTGTGCGAAGATGACTATCTCGGAGTTGTGGACCAGACTTAATTTCATGGCCGGTGGCAAAATCCCTATTCCACTTCCGCGATCTGGAGCTCGCGCTGGCAGCAACCGCGGAGCTTCCACTTCCGAGAGTGAGAGGGCAAGTCTGATGGTGACAGTGAGGAACTTTCCACGGAGAGCGCCCTCTGTCACACGCGCTCCGACACTGCCGGAGTTCCCTTGGGGACAGACTGGTCAGCCGGAAACGGCGCCGGATGTTACCTTTGGGGCTCCCCCTGACGATTAGATGTCTGTCACTGCATCGGGAGGAGAGTACGGTTCTGCAGATGAGGCATCCGTGTCCGGGGCGGCGTCCGATGGGTGCTCAACCGTAACGGAAACTGATCCGGAACTAGTGGCTATGCTTTCCCGGGCCGCTAGGGGGGTCGGGATTGAGTGGACTCCTCCACAACGTCCTGAACCTTCCAAGCTGGATGATTGGTACTTGGGTGTGGCCCGGGCAGGCGCGCAGGGTCCCACTCCGGTGCCTTTCTTCCCGGATGAGCATGATGAGTTGACTCAGCCGTGGAAGGCACCTTTCACTGCAAGGAAGCGATCGAGTGGCTCATCCTCCTTCACCACCCTTGATGGAGGCGCAGCTAAGGGGTACACGGGGGTTCCCCG
>JAUMHQ010000074.1:1357504-1376046 GCA_032361165.1 Enteromius paludinosus
TTTTGCAGTGATTTTTTTCAGTAAAGTTAACAAAATACCAGCAACAACCTTCTTCAGTTTAGCGTGAATATTTGTGTTATGTGTTCTGATAACACCAAAATAATTAAAATGATGTAGTGCCTTGAGCAAAAAAATAAACAAATTATTTGTAAAACACACCCCTCTGCTTGATGCAGTTATTTTGGTTATTTCACTTGAGCCCCTGCCCCTCAAAATGTCTGTGCACGTCCCTGTTCTAGACACTGCGCAACTGACAGGGCCGAACACACTTGCCGAGTTCCCAGTTAAGCTGCACTAAAGCAATAACCTCCACTTATCTTTTGGCCAATCCCAACTTACCCACTATACGTTCGAACGCTATAAAATAGGAGTCCACCTCAGTTTCTTTAAATGGTGCTACCAACTTTGTGTTTTGTCACATCAACAGAGGCATACTGGGAGTCAGAGCAGCAAAAGATCCTACATCTGTAATCCCAGTATTCCCCTCCATGTCTCCTGAATCAGTAGGCAAAATACCAGCAGTCACTAGCTCAATATAAAGCTTCTCTTTAATTATCCGCTTAGCAGCTTCTCTTGGAACATTGATACTAAAAAAGTCTCCTATCAACAGTAAATCCTGCTTTCTACACTTATTCAAGTCCTCAATAGTAGGAGCTAGAGTGAATGCTCCTCCTAATCAAACTCCATACTCACCTACCAAAAAGGTTCTCCTCTTACCTCCCCACGAAAACAGTCAAGCAAACTAGAAAAAGAAATAACCTCTTTGAAAAACTTTGAGACGAGACCCCAAATATGTTACGTCCCCTTCTTATCTAGGGGTGTTAAGGGAGTAGCATATATTAAGAAGTGTATGACAACATAAATTGAGAGAGAGTTGTGTCCATCTGCATTCCCAGTACTCACACAGAAGTGAGTCTATTCAAGAATATTATTTACAAAGTAACATCTTAAATGCAGTATTTTAAAAAGAAAAGAACAAAGAATGCAGAAGAAAGAGAAAGAGAAAATAAAACGCTTCTAGCTTTGGGAGGGGGTTAAGGCCAAAATAACAAACAAAAGAGTAAACTACCTAAGAGAAAATAGACATCTAACTTACCTATCAAACAAAATGCTCAAATAAATGACATAAGTCTCCCCTAACTTCCTTACTATAACAAAAAGAGGAGAAAAGCAAACATTAGAAAATAAATGGCACCCACTTCCTTACTGCATCTACAAACCAAAGAAAATAACGCTAACACATAGCCACTACAGCCAGTGCACAACACTTCCTAGGAATATTAAAGCTTAGAGCACACACTTCAAGTACAACAAACTTCCTTAAAGAAAGTATTAAAGCCCAAAGCTTACAAACAACAAGAATTGGGAACAACAGACAGGCCACAAGCTCTCTCTGATGAACAGGGAGTTCCATCTGTTTAAATGCCAGCTCCTCTCCACTGCTCTAACAAGGGACAGGTGACAGTAATTAAGCTCCTGTGAGAGGACAGAGAGAGAAGCAGAGGAAAACAGGCAAAAACTACATTTCCCAGCAGGCTGTTGAACATCAGAAAAAAAAAACCACTCATACACAGATTCACCATGTTCAGAATAATAGACAATATGTCTTGGGACATAAAAACTGTAAAAACAAATACTGTAACAAGATTTTAAGGTTTTGCGGTTTTAAGTTTAATTCACAGTTAAATACCATAATTTCAATAACGATATAATGTTAATATACCAACCTGAAGTACTGAAATCTGTTCTGTGGTTATGAAATATACTTGTAACCACCATATGCAGGTTATGAGAAAGTCACATGATTAACCAAAGCCCACCACAAGCAGCTTTTAAATAAGAAGATATATGGAGTCACTCACACAAACACTAAACACAATCATGGTGAGACTCATTAAACTCATATATATGCTACATGTATAAACATCTCACTCTCTTGAGGGAAATTCCTTGCAAACTTCACAATCTATAGAAGAGGACTGAACACCTCCATCCGAGCGCAGCTGTCTGGGGACGGTCCTTGAGAGAGCCTAGCCCCCTACATCGAGTATTGAGCCCAAGGACGGCAGGGTCATTCGTAATAAAGATATAAACTGACAAAAAACTAAACACAGGGAAACATGCTGCCTATACTTTACTGTATTGGTCCGGTCTCCTGTCACTGCACGGTGTGGTAAGGAGCACACGAAGATGAAGATAACAAAAAATTATCCACAAAGAGGCAATCCAACAAGAAGCATAGCACTACACACACATACTGTAGATATTGAGGAGACTATATAAACTAACACTGAATGGAAAGGAACTTATATGGGGATGGTAATGATGCTAATAAATGAGACACATCTGAACATAATGAACAAATTAAGAGCAGATAGAAATTAGGTCACATGGAGGAAAATAAAACACAAACAAAAGTCCATGACTGTTACACAATCCACCTCCTTCCGGTCTCATCCGCGTCCAGCTATTTTTAGCTGTACAAAACAGTTCTTTTTGCTGCTTGAAATTTAAAATTGGTTTGTCTTATGTTATTTTAATATATTATTTTAATTATGGACACTCTGGTTTCCAGTGCAAACAATTTACTTCACAGTGTTATTCTCCTCGTTAATGTCTAATGAACCAGAAGCCTCACACATGGGTTACTTCCATGTTGAGGAAAAAGGTGGATAAGAATCGTCTCGCCAAGAAGGAATGAGACGCTGTGCCAACCAGACGCTATGCAATCAGGCCAATAAAATGGTGAGATGTCATAGGCAGGTGACGCCATCGGCCAGGAAGTATAAAGCACGTGGAATGTGACCGGCATTCAACTTGTGTCATGAAGCAAAGCCGGCAGGGATGCTGGAAGTGTGGTGACGAGACCTGGCGTCTCGTTCCTTCGAGGAACTAGGTTTACATGCGTAACCTGAGATGTTACTCTTCAGGAACTCGAGATGCTCACACCCCATGCCTACTTACAAGAGCACCGCAGCACCAGGCATGGTCCAGTCCAGAAAACTGAACAAAAGTGTGAGGGATGGACCACCCCACAGATCTCCTCCAAAGAAACCCCTGAAAGCAGGGCCTTGGAGGCTGTGACCCCTCGGGTTGAGTGAGCTCTTAGGCGGACCTAAACAGACCAAGAGCTGCTCGGATCTGCGCCACAGGGCAGCTATGTGAACATAAGTGTCCAGTGCTCGCAGAGGAGGTCCCTCCTGATCGGAATCTCCCACGGGGAGCCGTCTAGGAGGTACATACTCGGCCCGGCCAGAACGGCACTACAAGTAGTAGACTCGTCCCAGCGCACTCTCTCCAGAACTCCTGGGAGCAGAACAATCTGTGGAAAAGGGTACAGACGAAGCCTCGGCCACATCTGTACCATGGCATCCAGCCCCAGTGGAACAAGAGGGGACATTGCCCGTTCTCCTCTGTCATGAAGAGGTTGACCTTTGCTTATGTAAAACATGAAACAGGATGCATCCGTTGCTAGCATTACACGGAGACACAGAGTTCCTAGCCCTGGGCCCTGATGCAGGAACCCAGGTTCCCTCCACATGTCTAAGGCACGTACAGCTCAGCGTGACACTTTGATCATGCAAAGAGGATTCCCTTTCAGTGAAATACCCATGTTCCTGAGCCACCACTGTAGGGGTCTCATGTACAGCAGGCCAAGAGGTACGACATTGGACGCAGCTGCCATAAGGCCCAGCAGTCTCTGAAACCACTTGACAGTGAGTGACCGGCCTTCTCTCACTAAAGCGACTGTAGTGCGGATTGACTCGATCCGAGAAGTTGTCATACGAGCCTGCATCGTGGTCGAATCCCACACAAGATAAGTGGTTCTCTGTGCTCGAGAAAGCACACTTTTCTTGACGTTCAGCCTCAAACACAAGCGTTCCATGTTGGCGAGGACCACATCTCGATGTTTCCTTGCCTCGCTTGTCGACTGAGCTAATATCAGCTCAGATCGCTTTATGGTACATCTCTCAGTCTCTCTATGATGTTGGGCTAGGAGTAGGAGTAGTCTCCTTTGGGCACTGGAGGGGAACAAGCACCGTATACTGCGGCATAACCCGCTGCCTCCTCTGGGGGGCTGCCCTCTGAAGCCCTGAGCTCCTTAATGTCTTCGGTGCTCACTATCTCACCTTTATCCAACTCGCTCAGCAGGTCAGCCCGATAAGCCTGCAACACTGACATTGTATGCAGGCATGCAGCAGCCTGACCCGCTGCCGAGTACCCCTTCCCTACCAACGCTGAAGTTGTTCGCAGTGGTCTGAAGGGAAGGGGCGGAGCCTTTAAGGACGATCCCGAGGCGGGCAACAGATAGCTCGTCCTATAACTGTGCTCTTTCATCTCCGCTACATTCACATAAAAATCAGATGTGGGGACGAAGAGATGGGCCGAGAATGGTCTATTCCACAATCTCGCCACCTCGGTGCGGAGATCGGGGAAAAACGGCAGGCTCCGCCTTAAAGGTGGTGGCCGAGCACGCAGGAAGCGCTCATCGAGCTGCTGTGTGGCTCGATCTTTACCTCATCATGCCACTCGAGATTTAATTTGGCAACAGCACAAGTCGCCACCTCGTTGACGCGGCTCGAGTTCCTGAAGAGGAACAAGCATTCAGCTGCTGAAAACACTGAAAAAGAAAATGAAGAAAATAACGCCACAGGGAAGTGACACTGAGGTTTGAATGTTCTTTCTCTGCTAAAGTGAAACAATGTACACAGTGACCAGTCCAACAGGTAAATCCATAATTTACAGGAAAATATCAAGTGTGTGTGTGTGTGCTTGCTCAGCTATATTTATGAGAACTGGTTTGAGGTTTGGACCATCGGAATAAGGACAAACAGAGACATTTTGGCCAGTCATCTTTAAAAGCCTGTTTGAGGGTCAAGACTTGGTTTTAGGGGTCAGGTTATAATTAGGTAAAGGGTACTGTAGATTTAGGGTAAGGGTTTGGGTGAGGCACTTAAGGCAAAATAACTGTGTTTTGTTGCAATGAATTTGAACTTGAACTGTACATCTATTTTTGTGTCCTCACAAAGATAGATGTACAAGAATTTGTGTGTGTTTGTCTGAATTAATTCACTGTCAGTTCAAATCTCTGTAATGAAGCTGTCCATCACCACCATTTTTGCTTACCAGTGTATTTAAGAAAAGAAAACAACTAACACACTCTTAATGCTTTGTTTTTAACACACATCTTTAAAAGCATGGTTTTCCCAAATTAAGTTATATTTTGTAAAACACAGTCACTCTCTTAACTTTCTGACCTCATTTAACATCTGAGAGTTTGTGGGGTGGTTGTGTTTAACTGGAAGAGTGACAAATGTGTTGGAATGCAGTTGGGCGAGTTAACTTCACGTTTTCTTTTACTTTCATTGACTCAGTATTCATTTTCTGTGCGGTCGCTGACGCTTTTATTGATGCATTGACAGCTAGTTAACATGCGAAGTGAAGACTGCTGATGGATATAAAGTGTGTGATCATCGGGGACGGGGCTGTGGGAAAAACATGCCTTTTAATCAGTTACACCACTGGTGCTTTCCCAGAGGTGATTGTCCCCACCGTGTTTGAGAATTATTCTGCCAATGAGACTGTCGATGGAAATTCAGTGAACCTGAGACTATGGGACACATCAGGGGTGGAGGAATACGACAGGCTTCGACCACTTTCTTACAATCAGACGGATGTCGTTTTGATCTGTTTTTCTCTTGTCAGTCCAGCCTCATTTGAGAAGGTCAGTGAAAAGTGGTGTCCAGAAGTCAGACATTTTTGCCCCAGTGCTCCGATAGTTCTCATTGGGACTAAACTTGATCTGAGAAACGACAAGGACACCATTGAACAGCTGGAAATAAAAAAACAAGCCCCCATCACATACACTGAAGGCCTGGCAATGGCCAAAGAAGTGGGAGCTGTGAAGTACCTGGAGTGCTCAGCATTAACTCAGACTGGCATTAAGACCGTGTTCGAAGAAGCCATTCATGTGGCTCAACTCGGGTTCTCAGTGAAGAAAAGACAGAAAAAGTGTTTAATCCTCTAAAACTTACTGTACGCACACCAGAGCAATCTCAGAGATGATAGAAAGAAGAGATTAGGAGAGGACATTCAGGAAATACATATTGTATGTATTATCTTAAAATGCATTGGTTTCCAAGTTGAATGCATGCTTTATTGACAAAGCCATTTCTTATATTGGTTTGACTTGGTTTGATACATATTATTCATATTTGATTGTTCATTATTACATCAGCTTGTTAAAATATATGTTGGAATGTACATTGTTCAAATGTGTACTGCTAAAGATACATGTGTTTGCTAACAGAGTAATTTCACAAATGCTTCAGTTGAACAGACAAAATACCTGACATGCACATGATATGCAAAATAAATTAATTGAAGGTACACTATGGTTATTGTTTTATTAAAAATGAACAACATTTAAATAATGAGGGTACATCTTGAATCAGTCTTCCAAAATGTGTTTTTAGCTTATCCTGAATTGCTATAGTACGCCTATAATATGTGTTTGTTTTCTGACTATACAGGATGCCAATTGCTGCAGAGCATATAAATAGAAAGAAGTAGCTCCAGCTACAGTGTTCAAAGGGCTTGTTAACACCTGGTCACTTCAGGAGTTTTCTCAGATTGGATATGTTTATGATTTGTTAAAACACTTTCATTTACACCTGGATGTGGCCACAACTCAATGTGTCTCCACAAAACATACTCTGCATTTTATTCGTTATCAGCTAATTTTAAGATCAAAGACCGCAATAGAAGAGAAAGCAGCATCAGAGATAAGGTAATTCATGAAGATCCGTAAGATACTTACTAAGACTCTTACTAATTTTAATGAAAAAATTGTATGTTGAATGTCTGTTACTTACTTTCAGTTTTGTTCTTCAAATTTGTGCAACAGCTTGCTGAAGAGATACTCATCTCATCCGTGGTGATGTGTGTAGCATTAGTGCTGTCATAGCCTTTAACATACTTGTAACTTAAAGGGGTCATATAATGCGATTTCAAGTTTTCTTTCTCTTTGGAGTGTTACAACCTGTTAATGTATAGATAAGGTCCCTTGCAAAAGTTGCAAAGATTAAAGTTAAGAGATATCTTTATAAAAGTTATGGCTTGTCCAAACCCCCCCAAATAGATTCGTTTAAACACGCCCCACTTTTCTACGTCACAGAGTGTGTTTATTTTCATAACAACCATTCTGACTGTAGTGTTGCTGCGGGTGCCATGTTCTGGAGACGCTGTGTGTCGTTGTGAAAGTGAATCTACTTTGTTTGTTCTTCCAAAAGAGGACACGACTAGAAATCAGTGTTAAGTTGTGTTTCCAACACTGTTCCAGAAGAAGTTGAACACAAATATTGGAGTGTGTTCAGCACATTTCCGGAGGACTGATTCCTGAAGCTGACAGAGCAGTCTATGCTGGCTGTGCACAATGTTTTTGTTTAAGTTTTTTTTTATAAGTTGGCCTGCCTATCCAGTCCTGATGTTTAATGGTAAACAAATGTGGCTTGCTGTCTTCATCGAAGGCTCGGCTTGAACTCTGAGTTCAACCCCCCACTGCAAGACTTCAGGAGGTGGTCTGGGCTGTATTCCAGATGAAACTGGACAAGTGTAAATGCATCAGGTTGTAGAGAGCACATATGTAAATTTTACTCCTCTCAAATGTTAAAGGCTAAATGCAATGTGTTCATGCGGTTCAAGAAAAAACTCATTATTTTCCACATACAGTACTTTATAGTTTCTCCTCTAAGCCCCGCCTCCAAAAACGGGTGGATTTGTACAAAGCCTATCATTCTAAAAAAAAAATAGTTGTGCTCTGATTGGTCAGCTATCCAGTGCATTGTGATTGGCCGAATACCACAAGCATGTGACAGAAATGTTACACTCCTTACCATAACGTGATGCTGTGTCCCGGCTCTATGACACCATAGTGTCATAATAAAACACATTACAAACCAGGCATTTATTGCATCCAGTGGAGACATAATTACTGATTATCATGACTTAGTTCCATCTTTTTATGTGTCATGTTGCATCAAGCCTCATAAATATAACTTCATGTCTGCATTTGTGAAACAACAAGCACTACCCTTCACTGCTCAAAACAGGCATTTGAATAGTAAGTAGTAGGTTCTTTTAAAGGCTTAGTTGTCTGTCACTCACCCTCGGGTCCTTCCAAAACCCAAATGGGGTCCATGAAAAGCACCACAACCTTATGGCATTGCAAGTGTTGAGAGTGTGAGAGACAAATACCATGCAAAGGTCATAACCTTCCCATCGTCCCAGTACAAATACACTAACCTTGGTACCCACAGGTGAGTTTAAATACAGGACTGAACTAGGTAATTAAAGAGATGCATGAACCAATGGAGACAGTCACACATGGGAGATACTGGGTAACAGGGAGCATGTGAGGAGGTAAACACACAGACAGTCCATGGGCATGACATGGGGTAAGCTGACAGACTCCCATTACAATTTTAAAATCAAATTTGTTGCAATGAATTGCATTACTATGAAATATTTCTGTATATTAGATGTACATTTTAGACATCTTCACGTTGGTTAACTAAGTGTAACAATTAAATGTTCCTATACTGTAATATGTTACTATAATATCTTTAATAAAAATATTGGCAAATAAA
Organism: Enteromius paludinosus; assembly: GCA_032361165.1. Taxonomy (NCBI): domain Eukaryota; kingdom Metazoa; phylum Chordata; class Actinopteri; order Cypriniformes; family Cyprinidae; genus Enteromius; species Enteromius paludinosus. The sequence goes on from JAUMHQ010000074.1 coordinate 1,366,153, forward strand.
TATGTAAATATTCATAAGATGATACAACATATTACAAAGTTATATTTACATTTATTATAATGCCTTAACAATTCCCTTTTAATGTATTACAAATACAGGCATTACAGAAAGTGTTACCTAATGAGCATCTGCATGTATATGAACTCCAACTCTTGGTCATCATTTCTTAATCCCACATCATAATTTGTATTATTAAAAGAAAACTGTGTAAACTAGAGTCTATAGCAGTCAGTCAATAAGGGACCACCTGCAAATAAGTCTTTAAGATGGATTTCAACCAAATATAAGTATATAAATAATCACAGGATTGCATAAATCAGAGAGTGAGGGACGCTGCACTGACTACTTCCTGCATAAAACTGCATCAAATGATATTGATATCATTATAATATATATATATATATATATAATATAACCTATATAATACTATATAAAAATGAAGTAATTTTTATAAAAATACCTTAGAAAAAAGGTGTGCAACTTAAGCCAAAACAAAGACACTGACATGTTTTCAGATCATTCAGTAGAAACTGCTCAGATTTACATTTTAGTCTGGGACTAGGCTAAAGCATAGAACTGGGGGATTGGGTAATAAATTGTAAAATAGCATATTCACTGAAGTTTTTGTTTTTCTCTTCAGTGCATTGAAAAGTTATGGAGTGTTTTTCTTTGGACTTTGAACATTAAAGCATAATTGTCTGTGAAGCCGATTTAAAACAACATCAACTGTGCCATTCAAATAAAAATGACTTTACTTGGAGGCACAGTTAACATATTTGTAAAAGAGTGAACAGAAGCAGCATGGGGTGTTATGAGTGATTACTAGGACATTGCTGGTCAAATAACAAACTTTCATTCAGTTTTCACAAAAATCCATAACCCTGACTATATGATCAGTAGTAATAATGACCTTGACTTAGTAAATACCCCTGATTAATTTCTTTTCATTTAGTGTATATATATATATAGAGAGAGAGAGAGAGAGAGAGAGAGAGAGAGAGAGAGAGAGAGAGAGAGAGAGAGAGAGAGAGATTTAAGCTGCGAATAAGCCCGTCCTGTGTGTTCGATGTGTCCCTTAGCCATGAGTAAAATCAAAAGATAGATGACTGACACTGATGTACTCCAGCACCAAACACTGATTGTAAGCCTAAACTTCACAAAACTATGAACTGTTGATTTAAATGTGATTGGTTAATCACTATGTTGCTCCAGGGTCAACATCAGGGACATGTTGCACTTGGTAAAATCAGGTTAGTGTCACAAATAGATAGGAAATTGATGAGAATATTGCTTCAGATTAAATCATATTTGCAATATATTTCTACTGAAAGAAACTGACATGTTAAGACATGTTTTGTCTTAACATGTTTTTTCCCCCCTAAGGCATGTTTATAAAATTTACTAAAATGTGCTAATTAAACTATAGTCTAATCTTGGCTTAGGGTAAGCCCTGTCTATGAAACCGGGCCTATATGTGTACATACAGTACATATATAGAGTAAAAAACAAAACAAAACAAAAAAAAAAATCAGTGGTATTTGATACTGTATTTGCGCACTAATAAAACTTACTTACTGCTAAAAACAATACATGTTTTCGACATTGATATGATTATTATAACTGGAGTTATGGTGGTGAAAATCAAGCTTTATCACAGCTATATACATGTGAACAATATTACTGTTTGTACTGTATTTTTGGAAATGGACACTTTTGTGTACTTCAAAACTTCAATGCCTTTAAAAAAAAACAACTATCACCTATTCCTTGACATTTACGTCTGATATTATATTGGTATTACTGGATTGGTTATAAATTAAAGTTAGTTTACACTGATTCAGAGCAGGACTATCAACATCCAGAAACAGCGTCCTTTGGCCCAGCATCCAGTAGATGGCAGCACACGTCTGAGAAGTGCACTGCAGCTAAAACACAGCCTGTACTCTCACAAGTGACAGAGAGTTCAGCAGAATTAGTCTTTACCACAAATCCACAATTAAAACCGACCATAGATTCTTCAGAAACAGAAGAGATATAACAGTACGGGGAATATAATGTGAATAACTTCACAACACACGTACGTGAGCCTCCTAGACATATACACTGTCTGATAACAAACACTATCAAGATTTCCACACATCTGAAGACACACCTGTCTGTTCGGCAGCTTAAACACGACAAAGTTTCGCTCTTTGTTCGCCGCAGCGTTGGAATTTGGCAAACTTCCATCTGCTATTTGATTTTCTGCTTTCACAAAACAGCGGCAGACAAAGGAGCTCACCGTGCAGGAGCGTACAAAACAAAATAAACCCTAAAAAAACAGCACAATAATACCTTTCACTCCACCTGCACCCTCCGACGCTCAAAGTTCCCGCCTTAGGTATCATCTGCCTGATGAGCATATATACCTAACAACAAAGCTGCACAAACAACAGGACTCCTGTGTTAATACTCATCAAGGCTCTTGGGTAGACGCCGAGAACGCCTCGCCTCCCTAATCAGGACCCCCACATGAAGAGCAGCACACCTCTGGTTTCAGCATAATTACAGACAGGCGATAATCAGGTCACCCCAGCGGGGCCAAGTGAGCCGGCGGAGGTGTTAATAAACATTCCTCCCCACTTTTTTGTCTCCCCGCTCTCTTTCCTGAGGTAAGAAAGAGAGACGAAAAGAGAGAAGCCCGCCCGCCTGGGCACAGTGGTATTGAATAGATACCCCGGGGCGCGACACCCCCTGAAAGGTTACTCTCTATCTAACGCAGCGGAGAAAAAAGCGAATGAGGGAGATGGAAGGAGAAAGGGTGAACTCAGACCCGTTTTTTTCCCTTGGAGTTTGGGGGGGGGGGGAGAAAAAAGATCTTAACATTTTAAAATAATTCAAATGTTAACATTTCACAGATTAGCATAAGGATCGCTCGCAGTCACAGGGCTGTGAAATGAAATATCTATCAGCATAATGTTCTTTTTTCGGGAGAAGAAGCTCAAAGATAGACATAACCCAAGGTGCAGCCTATGAGCCGAGTCTCGTTCTCGGGAAGCAGACCTGTAAAGAAAGCCATTAGATAAGAACTTTCAATTAGTCGTGTTTCGGTTGCTACTTTTCAAAGTTGTTCAAAGTTACGCCACATACTTTTTAGTAATTCATTAAGCCGAGCGGAAGAAAAGTTTGAGCTGGTGTTCAGGTGGAATCAAAGTGGAACGCACCCAATCAAACCTGTTTACGCTTCTTAGACAAAAGTTTGACAAGAGAGTGCTTCGAGGGAGCCCTAGATGTGTTTTTTTGTAATAACTTAGCTTCCAGAGTCTCTAACGTTTATAAATATTAGGTAACACTTTATTTTAGTGTCTCTTGACTAGTTGCTTGTTATTAGAATATTATTAGTAGTAATTAAGCGCACATTAAAGCCTTATTCGACGTGACTTTATTCTACATCCCTAATCCTACAATACCTACATGACTAACTATTAATAAGCAGCAAATTAGGAGTTCATGGAAGGAAAAGTTGTAGTTAATAGTTAACATGTGTTCTCTATGCTAAAGTGCTAATAGCATTTCAAATTGAATAATAAATCTAAATTTTGCCTAGCAATGTATATAATTTAATGCTCTGAAATGATTATTTGTGATTAATCGCATCCAAAATAAACTTTTTTGTTTACATTATGTGTGTGCATATTCATTATGTATCTATATATACACAAAATACTAATATGTTATGTTTTTATTAAATGTATTTATATATAAGAATATAAATATGTAAACCTATAATATGTAAATATATAATGCATTTGTGTGTCTTTATATACGCATAATAAATACAGTACACATATTTTATTATGTAAACAAAAACTTTTATTTTAGATGCAATAAATCATTTGACAGCACTAATATAACTGTAATAAAGATGGTTTTGTTTAATCAATAACTGAGTTTTCCCGAAATTGATTTTCTGACAGAAAGTTCTAAACACTTTCAAAACACATCGTTTGAATTTATGACTGTTCCTATAGCCTACTCAAATGTTTATAACAGGCACTTTATAGGCAATGCTAAGTAATTAGTGCATGATTAGGTTTATTGTAAAGCATCCCCAGCCATGCTCCCTAGAGAGTCCACTCGTTAGTAGGCATTCCAACTGCTGGTTGCCCAGTAACATTTATGAATGAAATTAGTGGATGTCATGCCACGTTGTTGACATTGAATAAGTGTTCTTGCTGCTAGTTACTTTTGAAATTAAAAACTGTGTTTCGGTGGAATACGTCCAAAAATGCTTCAAATCAAAAAAAGTAAAGTTACAAAAGAGAACACAAACTACTGGTGCTATTCCTGCTGAAAAAATACGATACAGCTTCCCTCTAATATTGACATCTTGGCATCACATTTATTGGTATAGGTCAGTACTGGATAAATATATAGTGATTATTTAATTGTGCATTTAATTCAACATTTTTAACCTTGCTATGGTTTAGTGATAATGCAACAAAGAAATATTGCATATTAATTTTTTTCTAAATGCACCACACAATAAAATGGGATGCACTCGAAGAGCTCAGCCCCTTTTTATCAGATTGTTTAATAAAAATTGTTTAATTTATTCATTTCTGTTCAGAAATATGCACTGGTATTCATGACATGCATGCATTTTAGTTAAACATGTGGCAGTATATGAACTTGAAACTATTAGGTATCACTTGTAAATACACCTTTCTCAGAAGACAACATCCATCCCATTTTCTGTAGCTGCTTATAAAGGCAGCACCTGAATTGAATCAGGTCAGGATTCTGCAGACAGTGTTCAGATGGTTTTGGTTCAGTGTCTTGTTGCTTCACTCAAGCTTGTACAGTATGCTCTGGTATCCTCCTATACATGCAGATGTCTTGACTGCATCGTTCCTGCAGTGTCCAGATCCTGAGATATGAACCCTGATACTCTTTCAGAGTTGTAGAAGAGGTTTTGGAGTTGGTGTGCTGTGCCCTTCTTCTTCTAAAAGAAGGGATTCTTTGCCAAAAGGTTGCCATGTCCTGTCTTGACCGTCCACAAAGCATTTTCCCAGAAGCGTTGTGGAACATCTGGCTGGTTTTGGCCAAACCTGAGACATGCCTCAATATTTCTTGGCAGAAGTGGTTTCATGAGCACCATTGTTGCTCAGTGTTTATCTGATAGTGGACACATGAATAAAGGCTTTCAGAGTTTGCAGAACTGTCTGGAGGTCTTTTGGTGCTATCTTTGGGTTCTTTCTCCCCTCGTCCAGGATTGTCAGTTGTGTTCGTAGTGACCATGTCTACAATATATTTACAGATCAATGAATCAGTCAGCTTTCACAGTTTGCTTTATGTAAAAAAAAACATTTAGTCATATCACATACCACACTATTCTCAGTGCTTATTTAATTTCTAATAGAAAAGGCATACATACAAATGTCCTTTACAGATGCTGCTCAAACCGCAATTTTGACAAATGTAGTCATGCCAAATGCCTTAAAATAGTTTATTTAAAGCATGTTTGTCAAAAATGGAGAGATTTACTGCTTGGCTTGAAATTAATATACACAAACATATTGTCCACACAAGACATATTTATATTGATTTTTCACTGTTTTCATCACAGTTGCTCATTTCTCATCTCAAGCATGCTCTTGATGTCTCCTTATAAATAAGTTTATTTGGTGTGCATGAAATTATGCCACGATTTGTTTTTTTTGATAAATTATTTTGACACAATAAATATTAAAAGGATAAGTTGAAATCTGTTTCAAATCAACCACAGGCCCAAAAAAATAATTTACTTAAAGTTCTTGCTGTTAATTGCAATTTCATTTCAAAATAATCAATTTAAGTTAGGGTGTATAAGAACAAATTTAAAATCAATTAATATTTGGCGTATGAAAGATGTACACTGTAAGTGGTAACTTAAGACATTTTATAAATACACACACAGTTGAGTACACTTATTCAACTCAAAAAGTACTAAAGAATAGGTTAGCAATTAGCTTGTTGAACATCGACCAATATTAACAATGACTGATGATCTGAAAATCAGTTTATTATGAAAACAACCGCTAGACATCAGTTCATAAATACAATGGTAACACTTGAACACGTCACTTTTCACTCAATAAATTCTTCATTTGCTGCTTAATAGTAAGTGCAGTAGTTGTTAAGTTTAGGTATTGGGGAGGATCAGGGTTAATTACTAATAATAAATAGCTAAAATTCTAGTAATATGCCTGCTAAGCAAATAGTCAAGAAACCCTCAAATAAATTGTTACCAGTAAAATATATTGCATAAATCATTACTGCCTTAAGTTATCATTTCAGATTAAATGTAAAACGCTGAACACTAAACCGATTAGATTTATAATAGATATTAATAAATAGACTGTTAATTACACTGTAAATTAATATATATTGTATATATATACAATATAGGTGTTTATTGTTGTAGTGTACTGTAAGTTATGTTTGTTTAACCAAAACTGGGACATTAATTTACATAAAAATAAATAAAATAAATAAAAACATGCAACTGTGCCTCCTGAATGATGTCAGGCATTGACCACAAATGTATTTTAAAATACTAGTATAATCTTATTACCAAGTACTTCATCTTTATCTTAGGGTCAAATTCTCACTACTAACAAACCCTGACTTTTTCCTCAATAAACTGATAACTGGCTGCTATTAATAGTTAGTAAGGTAGTTGTTAAGTTTATGTACTAGTAATAAATAGCCAATATGTTAATAATAGACATGCTAATAAACAACTAGCTAACAGTGAGGGTTGTTCCCTATTCTAAACTGTTACTGAATTTAATTACATAATCCAGATTAATCAGTTACTACCCAGCTCTCTCTCTTAAATGTTAATGTTAGTGGATAGATATGTAAAAATGTGGGACAAACCCCTCTTGTTCTAATGAGCACAGTCAATCCCACACATACATGCGCTATCCCAGGTTGAGCGGCGTGGATGTGGTGGTGGGGGGTAGGCACCTGCCAGCGGCCAAACCTTACCCAGCATCCTCGTCTCTCCCAGACTGCCCTGTTTCTCTCTATCTCTCTCCTCGCTTTCCTCACCCGCTCCCCCTGCTCTGGGAAAAAGTTTGCCAGACAGCCCTGAGGACTCCCATCTCCTTGACTCCTGGAAACCCCATCAACACCCCCACCCCCAACACACTCCCCAAAACCAAAACACACACACACACACACATCACTGACTAGGCCCAAATGCAGCTTTTTGGTGAGGTCCCTAACCCGATGTGAAAACACAAACACACTTAATTCTGTGAGATTGTCTAATAGTGATTGGTGCTCAAGTCACAGATGATGTAGAGATATTTGATGACACGTCATTTAAGGAGTGGTTTAAGTGTATCAGATGACCCCTCCCTTCTTTTACCTCGGGACACCAGCTAAAGGAAAAAAGACATTTATTAATGATGGATTAAACACATCTAAAGAAATGAATGAATGACTGACTAATCAAGTTATGAACAAACCTTTTTAGGTAATGTTAACAGAACGTTTATTCAAAGTTATCTGGTCTTAATAATGTTCTCCACACATCCTTGAAATGTTTAACTTTGTAAAATGTATACAAAAATTATTTATACATCATTTGTGGAACCTTTTTCTTGAAACATTTTAGTTTGACATTCGTCTAATGTTTTTTTAAATGTTACTATTTGTTTCCGAACATTCAGAGAACATTCAAAATAACATTCTGATAATGTTGCAATATGATGAAATGGAACGTTTCCTTAACGTTTGATTTACATAAAAAAACTAACTTCTCAAACATTCAGAGGACATTAATAATGTTTTCATAACTTCATGGGAACATCAGAAAATTTTTTTTTTAGCTGTGCAGATTTTAGTATGAACTGCATGGATAATAAAACTAACAACCAAAAAGTACCAAATGAACTGAAATATGAATGTGAATGTATAAATGCAGTGCTGTTACACTGCATGCAGCAGTATGGTAACACTTCTTATGGGAAACCACTTAATGACAATAAATCAATGCTTATTTATCATTACATAATATAATAATTAAAACTTTTTTTAAGCTAAGTCAGATAAACATCGCTGCAATTATAAACTAAAGCCAAGGTAATAATGTTGGTAAATATATATTTACCTTCCACACAGTCCACCAGTGGAGCAGAGGGCAGGGCACAGTAGGAGAATGCTGAACTTCAGCTGGGTCAGATGAGTAAACACCGGATCCTCTGAACACTGGCTGTGTTTCTGAGGAGCTGTGTGGGTCAGACAATATCTGCCGGTGCAGGGCTCCTTTGTGGACTATAGGCTATGCTGTTGAAGGAACTGTAAGAGCCAGAAGCTGTCAGTCCATGCAATGCAGCTAAAATGCAGCCGTAGGAAACATACACAGTTTCGCTCGCAACAGCTCAACCTCTGCTGTACTGCTGTGGCTTTTCTTGTTGGTCAGAACTTGACTCTGTTAGTGTCTCCTTCCCATCGAGCTGGAAACACAGAATGTGGTTTATCTGTTGCTGTCTCCTTGCTCACTGAGACAGAAATGCAGAATGAAGGTGTGTCCACCCTCTTTCAAAACAGGACATCTTGTGCCTTCGAAACTTGAAAAATGTACCCTTGAAGTGTCCCATTAGTAAAAATCTTTCAAATTATTTTAGGGGTAGGCTAACACTTTATTCTGATAGTCCACTTTAGACATTTTACAAACAGTAAGTAACCTTTCAACTAACTAGCAGTCATTAGATTATTAGTAGACTGTCTGTGAAATATGTTCTAACACTTCATTTTGATGGCTGCACAACATACAACATACTGACTATCAGAAACTATGCAAGCATATGTCAACTTATTCTACTAGCAGGGGCGGACTTACCAATTAGGCAAAGGTAGGTAAACTGCCTTGGGCCCCAAAATGCTTTTTACAAGATGCGCATTAAGCACGCAAACGGTTACAGTGTTTATTACCAGGCCCATCTGTGTGTTGAACATGCTTCGTGTGTATCCTGCTTGTAGCAAACGAAAATATTCTGCATCTGAAGCTGACTGCCGCACGAGGTCTCTCGATCTTTCCCGCTGTGCAGCTCTCTCTGCGTCTTCTCCGTCCAGCGAAAAACCCAGATATGTTGTTTCTCTAAGGTTCTGTTTACACTTGGTGCATTTTTTTTAAACGCATAACTTTACGCGCCTATCCTGGCATTTTCCACCCTCCAAAACTGACACTTTTGAAAATGCTGCAGACCCTGTTTTAGTTTGAAAACTCCGGTTGAAGGTTAAACGCCAGTGTAAACAAGGATTGTTTTCATTCTAAAACAGCGTTTAAACGAAAACGCACTTGTGTAAACGGGGACTAATTGTACATGCAATTACAGCTGTTGTCATAATCTTATTTCTAGTCTGTTTGATCACTGTTCAGTCGCTATTTCATATTCATCCCTGTCACAAAGCTGAGACGACGAGGAGTGCAAATTCAAGTGCAAGTGTTTATTGAGAGACAGAGCGTAAACAAACAGGCTGGCTTATCACCAGTAACCAACAATGTTAGAGGCAGAGCAAGAGAATGGTCAGAGTCACTGCAGGCAGTACCTTTTCATTAGTGGTAAATACACAGAGCCGTAGATCACTAGACGACTAGTTATGCAATATTGGGTTCAGTATCGTACATGAATCACCCTCAACACTATGATGCAATATTGCGTAGCTTGTCAGTGATCTACGGTTCTGTGTATTAACTGACGCTCCATTTGAAAGACATGATCTTTTGTTGATCATGGATCAACATTACTGTCTATAAATATAGATTTATCCCAATCCCTACCTCTCAGCTGGTTCAGGTCATACTTAGAAGGGAGAGGTTATTACGTGAGTATAGGAGAGCATAAGTCCAAGTGGACG
>JAUMHQ010000074.1:1376146-1391270 GCA_032361165.1 Enteromius paludinosus
ATTACTGCTTTTATGATTTTTCTACTCCTATGTAAAGCACTTTGAATTACCACTGTGTATGAAATGTGCTATATAAAAAAACTTGCCTTGCCTTGCCTTGCCTACCTCTAAACCTAACCCTACCTAAAATCAGTGAGAAATGATAGCTGGTTAACAACACCTAACCCTAGACTTAAGCCTAAAACAGATATTTCCAGCAAAATTGTCCCTCAAATCTGATTGGTTGATTGCAATGTTGTTCCAGCATCAAGAAGAATGTTGATCCAGGAACATCTTGTACTTGAAAATCGTGAAATCATGCTCACTGAAAAGAGGTGATTTACTGCCGATTGGCTAATATTTGTGTATGTCTGAAACCCTGCTGAATAAACAGCAGGTAGGTTTTGAGGCTGGGATGCTGGTTTATGCTGGTCCTTTGCCAGCACGTGACCAGCATAAACCAGCAAATGACCAGCATGAAACAGCTTAAACCAGACTGCTGTGATTGAAGTAAAAAACGTGTAAATACTCAGTGGTTGAGAGCTACTAGACAGATGACTAATTACCTTGAGACTATTTACCGAGGTTTAGGAGGAAGTCCTATCATTGGTGGAATCCACAACCAAACAAGAACGCCTCTGCTTGAAGATGGTAAACCTCTGGAGCAGCCTCCAAAGAAAACAAAGCTCTGTTCTGTTGTGCTTGAACAAGCTTGCACCGGTGTTGGTGCAGCACTGAGCATGTGTGATTTCTTCAGAGGGGGAGGAGAGAGGCAGACATGGTTAGCACCTGAGTCCTCCAGGGAGTGGTTGAAACCTTAGGCTTTCGAGAAGGCAGGCCCAATTTCCAGACAAGAGTCATGGTCTAACAGGGCCTGAAGGTGTCCAATGTGCTTCACTGAAGTCAAAGTGAATAACTGCATTGCCTTTAGAGAGAGAAAGCACAAATTCACCATCACAGGAGGTTCAAATGGAGGAGCCGTGAGCGTGTTTAGCACTACAAGCACTACAAGTGTAGAACCGGATGTTTGGGTCAATGCTACCAGAAGAGCATCAGTCAGTGAAAAGTCACTCGACACATTCGGTAAATGTTTGGTGGAGCCAGGAACAAGGAGTTTTGGTGAGCAGTGCCCTCGAAGGCGAATCTCGAGAATGGCTTACCATAAGGGGTTTTCTCCACAGCAGGTTTCAGGTTGATTGATGTAAAGCAGACATGAGACACACTTCACCAGCGATTTAACCATCTCGGGCCAAGAATAAGCCATAGCACGGTATTTTTAAGTGATGAGAAAATACCAGCTGTAGAAGCCTGTCAGCTTCCTAACCTTTAAACATAAGGCTGGTGGGTCCTGCATTGCTAAAGAAGAGGACAGAAAACAATGGCATTGAAACCAACTGTGTTTAGCAGCAAACTGGAAATTACCAGATGTGTGCCACAATGCCACTCAGCCTTGTATTCCATGTACACACACACATGTTGGTATTTGGGGGCTTATGGGGACTCACCATAGACATTATGTTTTTTTTACTGTATAAACTGTATGAGCTATATCTCTACCCTTAACAATACCCCTTACAGGAACTACAGGCATTTTTAGATTTTCCAAAAAAAACACAAAAAAAAAACACCATTTAGTATGTTTTGAATAATGGGGACTTTGTCAGTGTCTGTCATGCCTATGCCATTGAACTAATTTGTGTCCCCATAAACCACAAATGCCAGCCATCACACACACACATGTTTTGTTGTGTTTCCATGTTTTTAGGGGGACTCTTCATATGTGTAATGATGTTATACTGTACAGACTGGTATTGTCCTACACTGTCCTTCTGCATGCAGCCTTGTTGCAATGGGTTAATGTGCAAATGATAGGGCTAATTTTAATCTCTGCAATCAGGTTGTTTGTATAAGTAACAGTGTTAGATCACATTACGCCCACAAAGCAATGAAAAAATTATATTATACAATATAATATAAAGATATTTGTAAATAGGCCAGGATGAAAAGATATTTCTATAGCATGCTTTACTTATATTTATAAAGTCTGCCAAACTTTGTCAAAAGTCATTTCATCTGGGAAAAGATCTTAAAATTTAACCTCAAAAGGTTTCATATCCCTTTATGTTAAAAATGCACACTAAAACTAAGAAGCACGTAAGAATCTGCTCATATTTACTCAGTGTCAAGCACATGTTTTTGAAGTGGAGAGACTCTTTTAAAAATCAATATACAGACGGACAACTATAATAAACCCACTCATCTCAATTCACACTTCATTCTCATCTGCTATTGTTAAAGATATAAATGATTTATACTGGAATACAAAACATTATTATTTAAAAAGCATTTCACTTTTACAGTGATTATAGTTAATGCACATTAAGTGGCATGCACATGCAGAAGAGAATATGATATTTAATAGAATAGAAATGCTTAAAATAAGCATGATCGTGATTTGGTGTGTAATAAGAGAGATAAGTGAGTTTTGGTTTCAGTGGGAATTCCCTGGGCTTGTCTCTCCTACGCTCCCCGAGGGTTACACAGAGAACAATATGGCTGGATTTGTTTTGCTGTCTCTGATTAAATTAGGATTGATTTTGCTGCTATTTTGCCAGGAGACTATCAGCTCTCTGGACTTCTTTAAGTGTGTTTATTGGATAAATGTTTACACGCTAGTCAGCAGGACCAGCGGTTTGTTAGCCTGCCATTTACTATAAAATAAAAATCAATAATGCTGAAATGTAATTTTACGTCTCTTCATTACTGAGGGGAATGATTGTTTCCAGCCACGCGGGATGTGAAATGCCAGTTGCCAATCTGTCGTGAGTGATATAGAGACACAATTAAAGAAAATAAGCTTCACACGTCACAATTTCACTCATTCTTAGCTAAAATATTTAGTACAAGAAGTGTATATTTAGCGTTGATTATTCATCCCAGTGACATTCGGATCAACAAAACAAGCCTCTCAAAATAGAGACAGTGTTCTGTTTCAAAGCGCTCCAATGACATGTTCAACAGCACGCTTTGGAAAACCACAGAACAAAAACAACAATTAGCACTTTTAAGTCGTGCATTTCTGCCATCGGTGTGATTGACAGACTCGTGCTGTTATTAGCCTGACGACCAGAGCACATATCGCTGTGAAGGTGTCAGAGCTGATTCATTGCCTTTGTGACCATAACCTGGGGCCAGAGCTGTACAGGAAAATACAGAACAGCATGTACAAGAGTTTTTGCGTACATTCCCTAGTAAAAAATAAATATACTTTAATGTAGTTGAATTACATTTATTTCATGCTCAGTATACTACAAGTACTTAATAAAATGCCATAAAATTGTACTTTTAGTATACTGAAATGGTATACTTAAAGTCCTCTAAATTGGTTCAAAACTAATTTTGTACTTAATGCACTTTAATTGTGCGGAAGTAGTGCTGAAGTCCAATTAAAAAAGTATATTTAATTGTCCTAAAGTGTCTATTGCAAGTATACTTCAGGTACAACACGCATTTTTAGGCTTATTAATAAGAAATATGCATTGTGCACAAGTAATACTCCAACTAAAGTATAATTAACATTTTTATTTCAGTAGGTCTCGAGTTATTTGTTACTAGATTTGAACTATACTTAGAATGAAATAAATGTATTTAAAATATATTACGTTTTTAATAGATTTGTCATTGTTAAAATGCTTAAATGACAAGTTGAAAATCATCACATTTTTGGATTTATTTCTTAGTATTTGCTTTAGTAAACGCAATGATTTTGCGGTGAAACATCCAAAATCATTTGAAAACACATCATCTCTGTTGATAATTTAACCTCTATGACACTTTACCTGATACAGTTCAGTCACATGCATTTAAAACACCTGCATAGTTTTCTGTTAGTATTGTGTATTTCTATCATTATTGATTACCTCTGTTTTAGTAGTTAGTGAGCTATTTGTATTTTGTCATCTGGCACCATAGACTAGTCCAGACAACATCTCAGTGTCATCGGCACAAAAACACACACCTCATAGTCACTCAGAAATTTAAGCTAATAAGCAGCTGTCAGAGGAAAAATAAGATTAATGTAATGTTTGATGGAAACACATACAAGTAATGACAGAACAGAGAGAAGCAATTGTGACGTCTTGTATGTTAAAGCATGCAAGAGAATGTAACAGTAGTCAAATTACTAGTATAAAGGCCCTCAGATGTACCCAAAACAGACACTGTCATTTTTTGCTACATTTTATTTTTTACATTTTAGTGTCTATTTATGCTAACTGAAAACAGCCTGCATTAGAGATTTTTATCATTTACACTCATTATTATACATTATTGTATACGCAAGCGTACAATACACGCATAACTACTGTTTATTGCAAAGAAAATACTGCTTTTTTTCACTTAAATAGAATCTTTCACTATGGAAATATGCTATATGTATATAGTGAATCAAAGTGACATAATATAGAAAATCTACTGCTATCTGCACTGTGTTAATATCACACAAAGACCAGGAGGACACAGAGGAATAGTTAGTAAAAGGGTTTACATGGGTGCTGGTGATTGGAGTGACAGAGGTGACTGAGACTTGCTGACCCTACTTCCTTCCCTAGGGGTGGCTCCTGATGCCCCTCTACGGCGATGGGGGTGGCAACGGCCTCTGGGTGCGGGGCAGTCTGGGTGATGCAGGTGAATTCCTTCAGTAGCGATGGATCGAGGATATCCAGACCACCCAAGATCATTCTTCTGGGCAGTATCCCTCTCAATCGATCAAATACTCAAGACGGCCTCCCCGCCGCCAAGAATTCAGGATGCCCTTAACTTGAAAAACTTGTCTAGGCACTTGGGGGGAGGTGAAGATGGAGGTCGTGGGTGGAGAGCCAGACCCGATCGCCTGGGTGGTAATGGGGAGGCTGAGAGGGTTGGGCGTCCACCAAGAACTTATGTCTCCCCACTGCCCACTCCAGATGGATATGGGCTGAGTCTCACACCCTCTCTCTCTCACGAAACCAGTGGTCCACAGCTGGAACCATAGATGGCTCCCCCGTCCAGGGGAAGAGCGGGGGCTGATAGTCAAGCATGCACTGGAAGGGGGTTAACCCCATGGTGGATTGACACAGAGAATTTTGTGAGTACTCAGCCCAGTTCAGGAACTGGCTCCAGCTGTGCTGGTCTTCGGAGCAGTATGTTGGTGTCCGGAGGGTGATATGAAGGCTGTCTTCCATTCATCACCAGCATGTATTCGTACCAGGTTATAGGCACTCCGCAGGTCAAGTTTGGAAAAGATGCAGGCCCCCTGCAACTCTTCCAGGGTGGCAGGGACCAGGGCAAGCGAGTATTGCAGCTTGACGGTCTGGGAGTTCAGAACCCTATAATCAATACATGGCCTCAACCCTCCATCCTTATTGCCCACAAAAAAGAAGCTGGACAGGTGGAAGGAGCGAATGAAACCTTGCCGGAGAGCCTCCATGCTGTACTCCTCCAGTGCCTTGCGCTCCGGGATGGACGGGGGACAGATCCTTCCTTTGGGGAGTTTGGCTCCAGGCAGCAGCTCAATGGCACAGTCCTATGGCCATTGAGGTGGTAGTCAGCCATCTGTTAACTGAAAACATCCTGGAATGCCCAGTAGTCCGGACTCTCAACATTCGTAGACCCCACTATAACAGATGACAACATCAGCAGGGGTCTTGGATTGGAAACGCTCCACTGGAGAATTTTGCAGGGGTCCCAACTGACCATAGGGGAATGTTGGTGCAGCCATGGGCGTCCCAGGATGAGTTTGACAGTGGTGTCCTCCAGTACCAGAAATGATATGGTCTCCTCATGTAGACATCCGAATCTCAACTGTAATGAGGGAGACTGAAGTTTAACCCTCACATGCCCTAGTGTTTTTTTCTGAATTGTGTCGACTTGGAGCTCCTGGGGCTGACGTCTTCGAGGGAGCTGGAGCCGATTCAGGAGGGCTTGGGAGATGAAATTCCCAGAGGAGCCAGAGTCTAGGATGGCGGATACTGTAACAGAGTTAGATGTCACCAGCGAAACTGTAAGCGGTGAGAGTGAAGTAATCTTTGGTTTATTCTTTGGTTGGACACAAAAAAACCCTGGAAAACAGGCGCCAGGTGCAGCGGATCAGAATGCTAGTAATTGGGAACGGGTGAACGTGGGTGCTGGTGATTGGAGGTGACTGAGACTCCCTGACAGTTAATAGCCTCTGCCTTTTATTTTCTGGGGACATTAATTTTGTGTCTAACCAATTGTATATGGTATGGGACTGGAAAAATAGTCAAATTCATGCTAAAATAATACAGCCTAAAATAATCTGCCACTGATACAACATCTACAATTACTTAATTTATGTTAAATAAAAATAGTTTCTTGCACAGACTGATTGTTTTGCTTCATAAGACCTCAATATATCGCCAGAAGTTGTGGGAGTTCATTTTGTGTGCTTTTTGAACCCTCCAAAAATGAGCAGCAGGTGACTCGCATTTTATGAATCACCAAGGTCCACAGATTGAGCTAAAAATCTTTACTGTTCCGCAGAAGACAAAAGCCATCTACATCTTGAATGGCCTGATGAGGGAAGACAGGAGGGAAAGCAGGAACAAAGGAAGCAGACAGGCAACATAAGGAAAACAAAACCAGCACAGAATACAGATGTGACAGCAGACATTAGCAAAGTGAAATAAGTTAATTTGATTAAAAAAATACCACATTAAAGGCTCTAAATTCAAAATATTTAATAAAATGATCAAATGTTTCTGAAAATCATGGACAAATGCAAATATATCAAAATAATAATTATATTAAGAATTGACAATGACAATTGTATTTCTTGAACATGGCACATACGTTTTAAAATAGATGTAAAATTGTCATGCTTACCTTTGTTCGAGTGCCAAGACAATTCCTGTTTATCCCTTAGGAGCGAGAGAGACAGATAGACAAAGAGAGAAGTTCCAGTCAAAACCTGTTGTTGGGAGTCACCTAAACCACACACAGACACGCACGCACGCACACACACACACACACACACACACACACACACGTTTATACGCTCAGGCAGAGGGTGCTTATCTAATGTTCAGGATTAAATTCAGTTACCCTCCAGGGATTGGGTTAGATGTCAGAAAGATAGATGGGCATCATGCTGAAATACCAACGCCCAAAAATGATTTTGCATGTGTGCGTGTGTGTGTGTGCACAAATATAATGCAAATATAGACATGTATGTCCTCTCTTCCCAGGAGCATTATGTAAACAAGGAAATGGAGATGGCATCACAGCAAAGCACTCTATAACAGCCAATGAATCATCTTGAGACTCTCATTTAGTTGATTTGCACCAAAGTCAATATTAAATAAAAAGGAATGAAGTTAAAGAATTTAACCAGAAAGCAAAACAATAACATCTTTGATGATGTATTCTTCAATTATGACATCAATAAAAGTAAGGAGAGTAAATCAATCCATCAAGTGGGTGTCTTTAATTGATGCATTTTTTACGCAGTTTTTAACCACTTAGAAATATTGCAAATGCAATTCATTTAAGCAGTAAATATCCAGAGCGTAACAGCATTGGAATGCGGAATAAATTAAAGATAGCAGACATTGGGGCATCATGCATGAAACAAGCATAAACCTATTCTCATGTAAGTTGAATTATGCCATATAAATTCATATTGCACAGAAATTTGTTCTGCTTGTTGTTCATAAATGAATCGGGTTTTTCCTCAGACGAAACTGCTCACTGCTTCTTAATGAAGATTTCATTTGAGCTAAAATAACTTATTCAGAGTTCTGTTAGTTCATTCTTATACTGTTGCTTTCTGTAAAGCTGATGCACGATTTCTTAACAAAATCTTTAAGGTGGTTAGCTAAATTATTATGCGCTCCATAAAGCAAAATATTAAAGAAAGAAAGAAAAAAAGGTGGATTTAATGGATTTAACCACTTTTAAATGAAACTGTGATATAAATTAATTTCATCTTGTAACTTCATTAATTTGCAGAGGCAGGATTATAATTCAGAGAATTGTTACTTTATCTAAGAATGTTTAATTTCTTATCCTTACATGTGTTGAATTATATTGTATCGAAGCAAAGAAAACTGACAAGAGTTACTAATCGGTCAGTTTCAGGTCACTATAAAGGAACTGAAGCGTTAAACTCTTAAAGTTATATTAAAAATACATTCGATAAATTATTAATGCATCAGACTAGAGACAGCAAAATGATTGTTCTAAGAATTATTATTGTAGTTATACCGTACTATCACCTCTGAAACACACACGCACACAAACACACACCTGCTAGGGTTCTCTGGAGAGTCTGGTGCCTGCAGTACTGGCTGGTCATACCTTTACTGGAGAGCTGCTCTCTTCCCTCAGGCTACTGCTTAGCAATTCAACTCTGACTACAATCCACAGCCTGTGCCCTTTATAATGCGCCTATTTCAAAGATACAGTGCCGTAATGAATTTACAGACCTTGGGAAGCTCTGTCTGATATACTTCAGACAAGATGAACAGAGAAGACAGACTCTGCTTCGCTTTATCTCACTCTCCCTCATCTGGCATGTTGAATCTGCCTATTTAACTTCTCTATACATGCCGGCAAGCAAATATTATTTCTGCAAACAGCTGACAAACTGAAACAGAAACAGAACACAAGGATACTTACAGAGAACACGTGTGAGAAAAAAAGAACAGACAATACAGAAGACCTGCTCGTAAGACAATAAATCTGCCAAAAATCTCTCACTAGGGACAGTCACTTTGAAGAAAATGAGTTGTTATGGGTTGCAAAGCATGTGTGTTATCAGCTTGCAGTCTGGAAATGAGGAGATGGCAGAACATAAGTGTGAGGTGTACATGCAATACAATAAATTCAAAAAAGTCCTGATATGAATCCTGAACACTGCAGTCCAATTGATTATTCATTTACCAGTGCATTACATTTATTATACACAAAACTTCAGTGCATGCGCAGTGCCTGCTTGATTTCTTCAGAACCAGAGAAAGCCACCACAATAAGTTCACTTGAGCCATGTATAATTGCCTTTTTTCCTTCATGACATACAGTATCTAAAAAGAAAGCTGATATATGCATATTTCAGATTATTTTTTTTTTAGCAAACATTATAAATATTCACTGACCTGTAAGATACGTAAACAAACAAACATGTTCATATGACATAAAACATGTACTGTAAACACATGCATCATGGTGGTATTCAATTAAAATGAGTAAATAATTTGATTGATTTTTTTTACTGTTGATTGGATCATTTCTACACCACCCCTTTCAGTCTGACATGCACAAAAGCCACCAAAAACACCATAGTGTAAATGTATTCATGATTTTCACAACTGAACAATTTCTGGATCAAATCAGACTAAAACTTTCAGTAAATGAGTAAACTTTCATTGATGACCAAAATGAAATGAAGTCACATAACGAGGAGAGAAAGGACCTCTGGAAAACAAGAAGAAACTCCATGCACGGAGTGATGGAAGAAAACGGACAACATCTGATTTTCTGCCAGATACTTACTCTCCTCATTGAGGCTGCTACCTGATTGATCTTCATTGTAGTGGACAGGCAGATAGGATAGCATTCTAAACCCTCTTTCCACTCATCACAAAAGAAAAGTTTCACTTCAGTGTGACTGGGTTTCTTTGGACAACACATACAATGTCTTTTGCCTCTTAGATAAGATACAGAGAGCAGGTACTGTAAGTACCAACCTTTAGTTTGTGACCCTCTTCTGTTCCTATTTTGAGTACCTCAGCTTCCCCAAGAGGTGTCTTCTGTGACAGCATCTTCTGCCACTCCCAAACCCCAGGTCTTCACCTTTTTTTGGTCCAGGCCCTTCAAATTTTTCTATGTGTTTGTCTTTGGACTTTTATTGTGAAGTGTATCCCTTGTCTTTATTTTTCACTTCCTCGTGTGCCTGGTTCCTTTTTTCTTTTTAGTAAGAATAGAATCTAAGTGATTAAGAACCAAGTAAATAAAAAGTTGCTATTAACTGACATGAGCTTTACAACATCCATCATTGAATTAGATACTGACAATATACACCAATGTCACAGTGTTTGGAAAGATGTTTGGGTAAGTGATATATACATGACATGTGATGACATTGTGTGAAGCAACAGTGCCATGGGGTCATGAAGTGCTGTGTGATGCTCAATCCTGGATATCTGGAACACACACATGAGGCTCTGAAGTTCTTTTTTATCTAGAACAGACAGGCATGTATAGGTTTACTTCTTAGAGCAAAGCTACACATATCTTGCTTGCTTATTCAGTGATTGTATATATAGGCAAATACATTTTATGTCACAGGTAACCTAAGATAGGGCTTGTGAGATTGGTTTTTCCAGGGTCTCATTATTTTTACATGTTTCATAGACAGCATGTAATATGTTGTTTTATATTCTTAATAAAATGATTGTGTTTAAGTTTGGGGATAGGATTAAAATGTCTAAAAGTGTATCTATATCATGGTAACAGGACAACTACACAAAATTGATCTATTATATAAAAGAAAAATATTTATATGTTGTCAAAATGTATACACTTCTGCATCTGTCCAAATGTTAAAAAAGAATGGCCTGTACCTGTAAATGTCATGTAGCTCTTGATTTATTTGTGTATTTAGTTAATTTTTAACCAATAATCAGTTCACAAAGAATTGTGTGAATTAGCCTAATTTTGTTGAGCTTCCAGGCATTATTGCATAGATAAGAGAGCCAAGAGGTTATATTATTTTTCTATTGCTTCAGTAAAGACTCGTGTTAAATTTGAAAATATCCAGGGCTGTTATATCATTGTATCCATCAGTCTGAGCCACTGGTGCTTGATAAAGCCATCTTAACCGAGTAGCCACTTAACCCTTCTTAGTGAGACAGATCTCTGACTCAATTTTTTCTGCTCTTTTGACATTTGTTCTAGTTTGTCAGAGGTAACTGTTTCTTAATGCACAGGCCGATCTTTAGCACCACAGTAATGCATAACCTTTCAGAAAATTATCATAAATTGGTTTGCTGCACGCTGGTGCATTACAATTCAGTAGGTTTCTACATCTTTACGCCTCAGTATCATTTTACTGTTTTGACTATATATACGTTTTTTTTGTCACAAAATTAGTGCCTTGGGTAATTCCAGTTCTGAAATATGAGAGCTGTGTGTTCTAATCACTTCCTTTAGACTAGTGTGCGTGTTTTGCCATTCCAGTGCTGTACTAATGAGATGGAGCACACAGCAAGCTCTCCCATTAGCCTTTGAGTCATAAACATGAACCTCAACTACACACACTCACGGCTGTCCAATCATCCTCATTTTAAGACCGCAAAGCTGAATGTATCTCTGGGTATCTTTGTCACTGTTACATGCACACGGAGCAGAAGAGTGAAGTATGCTTGTGTAAATATAAAACCCTCACTTCCTTCCTGGGATTGGTGGGTTCCATTAAGGCAGGCGGTGGGGAAACCTAATCGTGCTGAGACACGGCCCTCTCATCACTCACCGAATAAGATGTCAGCAGTATTCCTCTCTATTCTTCCCTCTCTGTCTCTGTTGCTCTCCGGGAGAAGTTATGTGAATCGTCATGTAGACGTCACATTATTTGATAGTTCATATGTATCGAGGCGGCCTCGAATATGCACTGGGTAAGCATGTCATCAGCTTTTTAACTGCATTTTTCACTCATGCCTAGTAAACAGTGGGGTGCAATGTTTGTGTATATATATATACAGACAGCAGGAGGGTCTTTGATGCAACGTGTGAGAGAGTGTAAGAGAGAGTCCACATATATGTATTTTCAGTTGACCTGGTCCAGCCTTTGCTTGCTGCGATTATCTAAGTTCCCTTTTTAGCCTTGACCTTGTGCGAGCTCGGAGTGTTTCCCAGTCAGCAGAATGCTTTATCTCTGAAAGCAACAATCAATAAGGATAATTAATGATGCCTGCTGCAATGATAGCCTCAGCAGTCATTACAGTACATTAATCCATACAGTCAGCGCAGGGTCAAGGCCAGTCGCCGCTGCTCTCCGGAGGTGGGGCGCAAATTAAAATCGTCTCCATGACAGGCTCCACTGTCTGCCACATTCTGATGCATTTAGCCATCAGACTTTAATTAAGGCCCGCCCAATGCCCCTGCACCCGCCGCAACCCCGTGTTTAATATACAGCATTAAGAGCCACCTGATAGGACGAGTAATGAACACAACGGCTAACGTTGTCGTGATACTTTTATTCCAAAATACATAAATCAGCTTTAGTGCCAATTCAAGGCCTGTTCACACCGAGATGAATGTTCATCTTGCAAATTTGGTGTAATAAACATTTTAATTTGAATGAACGGCTGTTAATGCGTCTGCTCAGGCCAACGTTCACGTGCCGTCAGTGCAACACTGTGAAGAAAACTGACAAAGCAATGCACATGTATTATGCTTTTGGTCACATGCCTGGAGATGCTGCTGTGAAATAAGACCATGTTTCAATGGCACTCATGCATTTTGTTAAGTGACAATAAATAGAAAAAGCATCTGTAATATTGCACTTTAGATGGATATTGATCAGCTTGTCTGATAAACACCATGCAGTGCTGAATAGATTACTTACAAGTTGTAATCTGTTACTGATTTCAGTTACATGACCAAAAATGCAGTCAGTACACAAGTAATATAGTCATATTACTTTTCCCCTAACTCATTTATCACATAGATTTAAATAAGATAATACTCATTCATTCATTCAACTTTATTTATAAAGCACTTTACAAACACCCAGTAGCAAACCATGTACCCAACAACACAAATTCTTAAATTGGGTTTTAAAAAGCCACTTAAAACACAATTGCTTAAACATCCAACTCATCAAAACATCAAAGTTTATCTAAAATTATACAGAGCTAGAAGACAAATAGATGTGTGGTATATTAGAGGTATAGAAAACATAACTGAGGGGAAAGAAAAAGGTATGAATTGGGGAATAATGAGGAGAGGGAGGCAATGTGTAATAAAAATAAATAAATAAATAAATAAATAAATAAATAAATAAATAACTACTTTCTAGTACTTTAAAGACTGTAAGTCTACTCTATATAAAGAAGTACATATAACTTTCTGACCTTTGAATGATTTGCAAAATACAGTCATTGACAGTGCTGAAAAATAGTCATGTAGTCAACTCTTACTAAAAGCATTAAGAACAAACGTGAAATATGTCTATATAACGAGACAGCCCTCCTGGGCCGAACAGGCAATGGAACTGCATAAGGGAGCACAGACAGGTTAGTATAGGCCTTAAAGGCCAAGTTCCTACCTGCCATCGTCTCGGGTTGATTAGTCCCGATAGCCGGGGCAGGTTCGGCAGTCTTTGGGTCTGGCTCAGAGTAGGACGACAGTTCCACGGCCTCCATGCCCGGTTCAGGGTGAAGGGTGAGATCAATCAGAGGCTCAGTGGTTGGCACATAACAGAGTAATATCTCCTGAGCGACCCCATTGGACTGACCCGGAGGTGTGCAGCCACCAGCGGGGCCCCTAGAGAATCTATGACCGTAGTCGACTTCTCCAGGGTTGGTGCAGCCACTGGCGGGTCCTCCGGGACTTTAATGTCACGATGGGGTTCAGGTGGCTGGGACCACAGCAAATCAGGAACCTCACATGTCTCTGGTGGATCGAGCCATTAAATGTCGTAGTCATTGACCGGTTCTGGTGGCTCGGGCCATGCAAAATCAACGTCTTTCACTGGTTCTGGTGGCTCGGGCCAAGGTTACTCGGGGCTAGGACCCGGTAGAAGCAGACTGGAAGCCGCGGGGATATCGCATGTTGCCTCAGACAATGAAACCGGAACCCACTGGGTGATACACGGTTCCTCGTACCGTGATACAGGGCTGGGACCCATTACTTGTGGGCTAGGAACCGCGAGGACCTTCAACAACTCTCCTGGCTGTATAACCGAAACCGACTGGACAATCCATGGCTCCTCACACCGTGAAACGGTGCTGGAACCCGTCATTTGCGGGCTAGGAACCGCAAGGACCTTCAACAGCTCTCCTGGCTGTATAACCTCCCTGATGTCCAAGGAAGAAGCATCAAATTCGGCGGCGGACGAAACCGCGAACCGGAATCGAAGTCCGGGGAGATTTACGCGTTCCAGTCTTTTCTGTCATGAACGCACTGTCCCTGTGGTGAAGCGAAACGCAAGCTTCTCCAGTGGCATGGAGGCAGAAAAAAAACAAGGATGAACTGAACAAAACTTACAAAATGAACCACATACATACAGCCACTTTGAGGAACATTAAAGACTGACAAAGATACAGGATATGGGGCATGCCTTATAAAACACAGACAATCAAGACTAAAGACAAGACACCTGGAAAACACAGCTGTTAGGGGAGGAACACTAATGATAGGGGGTGGAGTAACAGATTGACACCAGCAATCCAGTCTAAGCCTATGAAATTGTATGGAAATAACTGCATGGACTGCATTAAATGTTATGTTATTGCATTAGACATGCAAAAAATATAGTTAAACAGCAAAATATTTTAATATCAGTAAGGATATGCTTACTGTATCTTATTGTAAAATTAATGTCCTCCACACACTTTCTTGAAAACGCTGTAGGGTGACACTTTAGATCTTGAGGTGACAATTTTAAAGAGGAATCATCAGCTGTGACTGTGTGGGGAAAAAAACAGTAGCATGTCAGCATAATCAATATTCTGCATTAAATATGTTGTGTTAGGCCTGCAACAAATATACAAGTTAAACAGCAAAAGATTTGACTGCACCTCATTGAAACAAAAGTGTCCTTAAAACCAGCTTCTTTTACTCTGTAGGGTAACAATCTTATACCATCTTAAGGTGGCATTGACTTTGAGGATGGATCAACAGCTGTAACTGTGTGAAAAAGTAGAAAAGTTTGCAAATCAGTATAGCAATATAGACTAAACATATGAAATATGTACAAAAATGTATATAATTTGGTTAAAAAAGATTTCACATGTGGGCCTATTTATTTCTTTAATAAAGATAAGATCCCTAAAGTTGCAAAGACTAAAGTTTCCACAAAGAAAGAAGGCGGAGCTATTATTCTGGCTGTAGTGTTGCTGCGGGCGCCATGTTCTGGAGACGCTGT
>JAUMHQ010000074.1:1417643-1429941 GCA_032361165.1 Enteromius paludinosus
TCTAAAATATATGAAAGTCTAATGTCTATCAGTACATTACAGAAAATAATGAACTTTATCACAATATGCTAATTTTTTGAAAAGGACCTGTGGTCTATAGTGGACTAATGAAATAAAGTGTTACCAATGTATATATATATATATATATAACATATACAGTATATAAACCACATACCCCACAGTATATCAATTCCTGAATCCCACTTTTTATCCTTAATGTCCATTTTAACTTTTACACAACACCATTTTCTACTAAAAACTGGATTTTATAGTTTTTGATTATTTATGTACACAACAACAGCATTTTGGGGTCAGAAAACGCAAAAAAAAAAAAACAGGTTTCAAAGTGTACGTTTTTGAAAACGAAGGTGTGATTGTCTCTTCGTAATCTACACAAAGCTGAATTTGTGAAAACGGTTAAGTGATGCACATGTGGATTAAATGTAGAGTCTATGGTATGTGCGAGTTACTTTACCAAGTCACATCGCCATCTACTGACCTGGCATGAACAATACAGCATTTTTCTGAAGCGCTTCATTTCGATGACGTTTTCATCTGCCTTCTATCACATCTTTGTCATGTAACTGTCATTAAATATTCATCACATTATGCAAAAATGGGTTGTGACTATACTTTCATGTTGACTTTAAAATTGAAGAATTATAAAATAAAATAAAATGTAAAAAAAGAAAATATAGTTTTATTTCCTTGATTATTATTATTAGTTTGGGTCTTCTCCACTTTTTAATGTCGCATCAGAGTTCTCCCCAGTTAAATGTGAAAACACATTCAGTCAATAATTGTGAGATCTCAAAAGTATTTCTATATTATAACTTTAGAATTCAGTTCTGTTCTCTCATAATATTCCCAAGAGGTTAGATATTTAGAGATAAATATGTAAAAGAGTCCTGAGGAAATCCCTCGATAATATCTTTGTAGAGGTGCTCTCAAAGAAAAACAAGCCAGACATAACAACCACATTAAAATCCTTCAGCTGTTTTCTGCACTGAGAGATGTTGTGGTGATATTTGATGAAATCTGATCTGTTGTAGTCATCAGCAGTTTATTGTTGTAGTTAGATTTTCCATCATCAGAATTAGTCATCAATCCTCTGATAACAGGTATCATTACTTGGAACCAGAGCTTTATTCCTTACAGTGGTTCAGCGCTAAACTTCAGGAACGTTAATGTCTACTTTATATTAATATCTCATTTAAGGTGGGAGGAGAAATGCTTGTGAAGTATCAGCTTTAAGCGCCATTGGTTTCAGATGGAAATTAGTGGAAAATTATGGCCAACACAATACAATACAATTATATTATATAATGTAGAATGTATGCAATATGTATAACCATTTAACCTGCATGACTAGAAGTACTATATCACACAAAACAAATATAAGAGAGCACCATTTCCCCCTGAGTTCTTTTTTCTCCTTTAAGGCAATTATTGAGGGAGCTTTCATCTCTAGGCATATATTTAAATGACACAAGCAGTCGTGGCATAAATTAATATGTATATCAGTGTGGGGGACAATCTAATAACTCACCTGTCAGGCGTTCCCCAGATGAGTGAAAGAAAACACTTATGAAATAACTATCAAATGTTTTCCATCATGGCTTTGCTTTTCTATAAAAAATGAAATCGCAGGCTAAATATCCCACTGGTGAAATCACTTCTGTGGTGAAACGAGCAACAAGAGTATTGGGTTAGATTTCTGTTTGGATATAGTAAACCGTAAAAGCTATTATAAACCCTTATAATAGCTCTTATGCCTTTAATGGACAATCTAATGTTACGTTCTCGTCTGTTCCTGTCAGCGTTAAGAAGTGAAGATCGTGCTTCTCTGGTGGACTGATAAGTCATGTTAACTTACTCTCATGTCATTTTAACAGACGAAACAGAGTCAGAGAAACATTTTTGGGTTCCTGCAAACATATGTTTTCACGAGACAGTAAGACTTTAAGTAAAAGTGCTTTTAAAAGAATATAGCATGTGTGAATTTAATGTAATGTTTTGCTGTAATATGTCATGATGTTGAAGAAGTTATATTTAAGTGTTGATAGATCATTTTCATTTCTGAAACAATGAGATTCGAGGCAAAAACACATTATACGGTTAAACCTATAAGTTGCTTATTAGCAGGCATATTACCAGGATATTAGCCATTTATTAGTGCTAATTAAGCACATATCGATGCATTATTCTACATCCCTAATCCTAACCAATACCAAAACGTTACTGAACAAAACAAGCAGCAAATTAAAGGGACAGTTCACCCAAAAATGAAAATGTGATGTTTATCTGCTTACCCCCAGATGTAGGTGATTTTGTTTGTTCAGTAGAACACAAACGAAGATTTTTTTTCATATAATGCAAGTCAATGGTACCAAACGTTCAAAAGCTCAACTTTAAACCCTATATGGCTTGTGATCTCCGACTGTCCTGAGCTCATTCACAACACCCGGCGTGTGATGCGTCAACGTCTGGCACATAGAGATCTATACATGACACCTCATTAGTGACTGTTTCTATGGGCCGGATCTAGGTCTACAGTATATCTAGGTGTATGTGCCAGAGTTTGTTTCGCATCGCACACCGGATGTCGTGAATGAGCTCAGGACAGTCAGGTTGTGGTGTATAAGAGGTAAAAATGATATAAATACTGTTCAGTTTTTTGCACAGATCGATCATTTTGTGTCTTAAGCAGCCCAGTCAACTCATGTCAAGTCATGTACAAATTCGTACAACCTCACTTGTATGAGTTCATAAGGTTTTTGCTTATACGTCCGTATTTTGGCGAGTTGCCAATTCGTATGAATTTGTACGAATGACCTACACCTGACCCCGCCCCTAAACCTACCCGTCACTGGGGTTTAGACAAATCGTAAAAAATTGTGAGGTCGTACGAATTTGTACAAATTAGCACGATTTTGCCATCTCGTATGAATACGTACAAATTGGTCTTCACACCTCAATGTATCGTCACGAGCCATAGGGTTTAATTTGGTTTCATCTGTGTGGGTTTTTTTGAATGGTTGGTTGCCATTGACTTTATATCACATTATATGACTGACAGACTGCAACGCTTTGAGTTAAAAATCTTTGTTTGTCTTCCAATGAAGAAACAAAGACATCTACATCTTGGATGCCCTGGGGGAATGCAGATACACATCACTTTTACATTTTGGGGTGAACTATCCCTTTAAGAATTTACTAAGGGAAAATGCGTAGTTAACAGTTAACAAGTGTTACCTGTTATAAAGTATTACTCTGTCTGTCTGTATTTGTCTGTCCTTCTATTAAAAAGCTATGGATGCTTTAGTGTAGTTAGATACTTTATGTAGTAGGACTATTTTAAACTGCGAGTTGCTTGTATTGTAGTTTGTTAAGCTACTGTCTTAACGTGAGGCATTCATTGAGGTGTTGAAAATGAACAACAGCCCTGTACGTGTAGGACTATGAATGTGTTTGGCTCAGGGTTATATTGTCATGTCTATGTGTGAGTATTATATGTGTGGGAGTGTGACGCCTAGGGAATATATCAGAATGTTTACAGTCTTGCATGCAGTGGCAGTTCAAGCTTGCATGGCACCCTGGGCATTAAAAAATGTGACTTTTCTTCAGCTTTTTGAAACAACACAAATAAATAACCATAACATTTGAAAGGATGTAAATATAAATGTTCTGTATAAACAAAAAATGCAATATCAAAAAGAAGTGAGGCAGATGAATATAAACAAATGGTAGAATATGTTAACACACACACACAAAAGAACTGTATTAATCCAAAGGCTGTGCAGTGGTTCAGTGAGGAGTACTGTTGCCCCACAGCAATAGGTTTTTGGTCCCAGCTGAACCAGGAGGTGTTCTCCGTGTGTTGCTGTGGATTTCCCCCACTATCCAAACACATGCAGCACAGGTGATACTAAACTGTGTGAGTGTGTTTGCGTCAACTCTGTGATGATTTGGCTCTCCAGCCATACAATGGGTGTAAGAATGGGTGGAATTATTACTCTATTAGTCTATTACTCACAAAACAATGAAATTGCACAAATCCTATAATAAGCAAATAGAATAATACTCTTATTGTCATGCTGGGTATACGGAGAAGGAGATCGCAGGAGACGAGAGCTCAAATAACATCAAATCTTTTCATGAAAGTTAGAGCAAACACAGAGTAACCAAAAAGACAGGGGATTTATACACAAGAACTAAATGACAAGACTAGACACAGCTGGGGAAACACAGGTGGTAATGAATTAACCAATAATCACATACAGACACAGGAAGGACCATATAAGGGCAAACAGGAACTGAGACAGGAAGACATAAACTGAAACTAACACATGGAAACGAAACTAAACCAAGAATACTAAAACACAGAATGTAAACATAACTAAACAGACGTAGAACGTAACACTTACTTATAAAGAATAACAACATGTTATTTTTACAAATTACATGTTGTCAGTGAAACTGAATTTTCAGAGTAATATTTGGTAGCAAGAGTGATTTTAAAAGCTATTAAATGTGCAATTTAATGTGATCACTACTTCTGAAATTGAATACTTCACTACAACAGTGTGCTAAAAGAGGAGTATGTCTGAATTCTCAGAATTCAAAACAAGTAAAATACCACTTCTGTAGGGATTCTGAAGTGTGCTTAGACACTTTACTATACTTTAGAATTGGTCGACGGGGCTAAACAGGTAGCAATGTGGGGTTGGTGGGTGGGGCTAAACAGACAGCGATGCGGAATCAGTGGGCAGGGTTAAACAGGCAGATATGCAATGTGGAATCGGTGGGCGGGGCTAAACAGGCAGCGTTGACCAAGCAGGCGTTGATCTTTTGCGGAGGCGGTATTTATTCACACTAGTTGCCTTTCCATTACCCTTCAAATTGCTCAAATTTAAATTGCAAATTGAAAATACGCCTAATGGAAACGCATAGATTTTCGCGAAAACTCCCAAATATCCCAAAACCTTTTGACGCTTCCATGAGGTGTGTTTTCAGGCAATTCGAAAAAGGGATAACGTTTTTTGGGGTTGGGGGGTTTACAGGTCACATGGCATGTGTAAAAAGTCATATGATCACTCTTCAATGTGTTATAAACTGCACACCTCTCCGGTGCCGTTCGGCTGTTCCGCTGTCTGCGGCAATTTGGTTGATGCTTGTGATTATTCCAGCTACATCACGTACGTTTCTGAAGTATCTCTCCATGCTGCTTCTGTAACGATAGATGCAGAAGCCTCCTTTTTATAAATATATACAACATCTGTCAAATCTCGCCATAATCCGTTGCCAAGACTTATCGCGAGAGGCAAAATTTTACATTTTGGTTGCATAACATTGGTTAATGGAAATGCTGTGATTTCGCAATACTTTTTTATCGACATTTATCAAATATCGCCAAAGTTTTGCGAAAATGTGTAATGAAAAACCAGCTACTGTTACATAATGGAGTAGAATATTTCACAAGCTGTCATTTTGGCAGAGTGCAAAAAAAAGGTGCATGACTGAACAATTTTTATTGAACAGCTGAGCAATTTGAGCTAGCAGCTTAACTCAGTTCAGTGGTTTCCACTTGTTGTGTATTTTGTACAGTTTAGATGGGAAATAAGTGCCTTTTTCTTGTTTGAGACACTATTAGGATCATCTGATAATTTGCGAAGTTTAGTAACAAAATGGCAAAGTTGGCAACAACCCTATGACTTATATAAATGAATAAGAATATTAGTTGTGCAAAATACCAGTCTGATTGATTCTTTATTATTTACATTTCAGTACACCCCAGCATACCTAAATCTGCCACTGCTTATATATATATACATACATATTCAACATATCTTGGAGATCAGAGATAACAGTTTCCGACTCTTTCAAATGATGAAATGTTTGTAACTTAAAATACGAACGGAAACAAAGAAAGGCGTGTGGGGCTCACATTGTTCCTGTGGAATCATGAAGTTTTGTCTCTTCCACACCTGGCAATTATCTGCAATAAAAACTCTTGTTGGCCCTGCTGGTCTGATTGAATGTTTATTCATATGTTTGTGCCCATACTCAAACAAATCACCCCTGCCTGAGTCTCCCATGCAGCCCTAATGTATTCATGGTGAGAGAAATTAATTAGGCACCAATTACAACATGCTAATGGGTACGATTTGCCTTTTTGCTGTGCCTAGCTCTGTTCTGTAATCTGTAAAGTTGATTCATATACAACAGCGTGGAGCTGATTTACTGTTATTCTGCTTTTATCAGGGAAAGAGGAAAAGAGAAGGAAACTGAAACAACAATCTGTCATTGAGTCCTGGTAAGAGAGTGTGTGTGGTGTATGAATATGACAAAATCTTATTGGAAACGTAATGTAAACGTGGATCAAAAGAGGGATGAAGGAGAGAATGATGAAGAGTTTTCTAATGTGTGTGGAGGAGAAACTAACAGGTCAGAGCAGGTTTTCTCTCCATCTGTGTGTGTGTGTGTTATGTCCCCACAAGGATAGTAAAATGTTTGACATTGTGGTAGGAAAAAAAAAACATATTAAATTATGTTTTTCTGAAAGTGAATGCAAAGAGGTTTTCTGTAAGGGGTATAGGGTAAGGGGATAGAAATTATCATTTGGTCAATAAAAAAGTAATAGAAGTCTATAAAAAGTCAAAACGAATGTGTGTGTGATTAAACATAGGTTTACCATGACAGCAAAAGCATGAGTGATAATGATATCACAGGCAACGTTAAAGAAAGAAAGAGAGAATCATGCCATTGTCTTTCTCTCTCCCTGCCGTAAGTCACTGGTGCCTTGGCTCTGTTGTAATTACTGCGCGGACAGGTTACACGCATTGATTTCCTTACATGTGTCTTATCACTGAAGGTCTAGCGGGTGTGCGAGATGCACAATAAAATCCATGTCAGGCGCGTTAAAGATGCTGGGACAGATAAACACCAACATTACCATCCTAACAGGTCATTTGACAAAGACCCAGCTGATCTCCGAGAGCAGCTTTAAATTGGAAATTATTACACATTAAACCCTCCACAAGGGCCCCGGATAGAAGAGGATCGATATTTTGCCCGGACTATAAATCAGCAGTTTTTCCTCTCCGCTCCACAGCCACGGTCTGCTGAACATATTTAAATTTTCTTGTAACAAATTAATTCCAACATTTTCTCTTGATTGAATTAGGGCAAGTGCTGGTGCTGTCACAAATGTTATGCTGCTTCAGGGAGACAAATTGCTGGCCTAGACACAGGTAACATGCGCCAGTGTTGAGTCCCTGATAATCTTCCCACTAATTCTCTATTACAGCAAAATGAAGCCATAAATCTTCCTGACAGCTGATCGATGTAAACATTGTTTCCCCCATGATTGCCAGCACTCCCAGTGGAGGTACTGTCCACTCACCACACGCTGAAATTACTCCCCGCGCAAGCACCCGCGCCAGCCTGGAACAAGAGAGAGATGACACGCGCGGCTCAAGGATGAAAGCCTTAAAGGGACAGTTCACGCAAAAAAAGGTAAATGAAAATTCTGTCATCATTTACTCACCATCGTGTTGGGCACAATCTGGTTGTGGTTGTCCCTTCCAAAAATGAGACTTTGAGGGAGGATGACAGCCTCAATAAGGAGGAGGGCCCTGAGACTCAGTGGCCTCTTTCAAGCATTAAACTTAGTAAATGACCGTACAATTGTTGAGCTGACTTTACACACAAACCATTTTAAGCATTAAAGGAATGGTATATAAAATATACACTTCCTCAGGCTATCCGAGACGTAGATGAGTTTGTTTCTTCATGAGATTTGGAGCATTAAATCAGTGTGAGCAATGGATGCTCTGCAGTGAATGGGTGCCGTCAGAATGAGAGTCCATAAAAACACCACAGTAATCACTGTTCTGTGCAGATTTACACGTTATTAGAATTAGTATAATTTATTTTTGGTGGATTATTCCTTTAGGATAACATTCACACATCAGCACCAAAATGTAACTCTGTGATGTCAATCATCAAAACTTATTCATCTGTCCAGTTTGTCAACTGACCTTTGAGTGACAGGTGTGAGGTTCACATCACAAAGACACATTTTTGCTTTTAGTGAGATTTAACATGAAAGTAAGATAAGAATAAGTAATAAGAATTGGCTCAGTGGCTGTAAAATAAGTTCAGGAGGAGAACATGAAATAAATGCAATCAATAGGACAATAATTTGTATGTTATTTAAATTCTGCTTTCAAATGATAAACAATCTTTTAAATTCAGTTTTTTATTCCAATTTGTCACTGTTCTGAGTTTTGAATGTAAATGTTTATTTACAATTATAATACGGTTCTTTCTGGTCCTTGAATCTGGTCCTTGAATAATACATTTTTACTGTATTATTTTTAGTAGGATATTAAGTATTATGGTTATTAGTAGGATACGCTTCCTACCATAAATATATCAAAACTTAATTTTTGATTAGTAATATGCATTGCTATGGAATTTAAATGATAGCAGCTTTACATTTCTACTTGTACTTGTACATTCAACTTGTAACATCTATAAATATTTTCTCAATATTGTGATATTCCTTTGTGCATGTATTACTGACAGACATTAGTTTTTCATCCTGGTTCTCATAAGAGAACATGGAGATTTGGTTTGGTCTTGATAAGTCTTTTAACTGTTTTATTTAGCTGTATGTGTTGGTTATTTTTTAACCTAATGAAATAAATAGGTAATAGAGATAATATTTGTCATGATCAGCTGGATGTGCCAGCTCAGACCACTGGAGGGCACTCTAGCACCCAGCGAACTCTGAACTCTGTGTGTTTACCTCTGTTTTCATGTCTGGACTTATCCTCACACACTCATGTCTCCGCCCCGCTCGTCAGTTGTCATGGTGTTTTATTGTTGGCTCCGCCCATTGACCTAGTTTTAAGTGTATAAAGTCTCCTTATGTTTGAGTGTTTGTCACGGACCGGTTGGTCCCGGTATTATGGCCAGGAGAGCCGTTTGATGTCCACGTGGTGTCTAGTCCGCATCATACGGGTGGTAGCCCTGTTTCACAGCCTGAGGACCCGTGTCCATGTTCAATGTTGGTACCGGTTATACAGCCAGGAGTGCTGTATGAGGTCCAGTCAGTCTCGGTTACACAGCCAGGAGAGCTGTTTCTTTCTTCTGCGGTCACAAAACCGCAAAAGATGGGTTCTGACCCTGTTTCACGGCAAGAGGGGCCGTGTTCAGTGCAGCCAGTCCCAATCACACAGCCTGACAAGCTGTTGAAGGCCCTCACGGTTTCCAGCCATTCAGTAACGGGTCCCATTCCTGTCCCACGGTACGAGGGGCCGTGTTTATTTCAGTCCCTGTCACGCAGCCTGACGAGCTGCAGAACGTCCTTGCGGTTCCTAACCCGCATGTAACTTGTCCGAATCCCATAGCATGGTACGAGGAGCCGTGTATTGTCCAGTCGGTCCTGGTTACGCAGCCTGACGAGCTGCTGGAGGTCCTCGCGGTTCCTAGCCCACAAATAACGGGTACCAGCCCCGTCTCCCAAGTCGGTCCAAGCCTCCGGGCTTTTCTACGGTCCAGCCTTGACTCCGGGGTGTCCATCAGTGGCTATCTATGACTTTGGTCATAGAATCCCCAGGGGCTCCGCTGACGGCTGCAAAGCCTCAGAGTCAGGTCGGTCAGAATAATAATGGTGGGCTTCCCCGCCGTCTCCTCCTCCCTGGTGGGCGTCTCCTCCGTCCACGCCAACCAGGTGGACTTCTCCGCCGTCTGCCCCACCCTGGTGGGCGCTTCCTCCGGCTCCTCAGTCTAGAGCGTCTGGAAGCCGAGGGGGGGCTATATCATGATCAGCTGGATGTGCCAGTTCAGACCACTGGAGGGCATTCCAGCGCCCAGCGAACTCTGAACTCTGTGTGTTTACCTCTGTTTTTATGTCTGGACTTATCCTCACAAACTCATGTCTCCGCCCCGCTCATCAGTTGTCATGGTGTTTCATTGTTGGCTCCGCCCATTGACCTAGTTTTAAGTGTATAAAGGCCCTTTGGATTATATGTACTGTGTATCGACGCCTGGACACTGACTACTCTCTTGCTCTGTCTCCTCCATTGATGTTTACCAGTAATGACCCTGATCGCCTGTCTGATTTTGCTCTGTGTGTTAAATAAACAGCCTGCACATGAACCCGAATGTCTCCTCGCTTCCTGCTTGTGACAATATTATTGCCGTTTTTTTACTTATATATTTTTAAATAAAATAATAAACTAAATAATAAAGTGTGACAATAGCGTTATACATCATTTTAAACATATCTTAAATAAAAAGTGTGTATACAAATACAATTATTAAATAGTAAAATTAAAAATAAAATGGAAATATTTACTTCTTTTTTTATATTGTCAAACGGTGGAAAGTTATAAACTTATTCCACAGTCTATAAATATTAATTAAATGTAACCTTTTGAAATTAGCCGTGCAATTACCATCTCACTCTCACAGAACACAAGTTAAAGATAAAGACACAAGCAGTCGCAAAGACGGAAGATAGTAATTCTGTATATTACTAAACTGAAGGTAATACCAAAGTAATAGATATGTAACTGACTAACCCTAAACCTAACCCCTAACCCTCACTTTATAAAACTAAACTTACAGAGGGGGCTCGGCGGCCTTCACTAACATGATGCAGTTTGAAATTTAACAGATGGACAAATGTAAGCATTATAAATTTGCTTACTATTATTATAATTTTTTTCAAAACTTTATCTGGTGTAAAGGTTCTGTTCTTGTAGGCTTTGTGCTGGAGACAACTCTACAGCCAGCAGAGACCATGTTAACTAGATGAGTCCCAAAGACAGATTCCCAGTGAAGGCCTCATCAACTCTACGGCCATTGGCACAAAACCTCAGGAAAGGCCATGACAAGTACAGTGTTGGTTCATCTCTCCAGAGGAGAACTGGTTTTTCCCAATTGCTGTCAAATTTGGAATGGAAGCTTATTTTTTTGGGGAATATAACGACTTGATTGCAGAGACACTACTTGAGGGGAACGGAGCTGGATGATGATATCACTCATTCTTTATGTGTATATTATAGTATAGTACAAGACAAAAGTTTGGACCCACTTCCCATTCATGAGCATATAGAAGAAAGTATATAACTAAATAGAAAATACACACAAAATCAAATTGTTGGTCTCTTATACAACACTTATAATGATGTGACAAAAATATGTAATGGAGGCAAGGTATTTAACAATTCAACAAACTTTAACATCTAAAATGTGTCTGACATCAGTGCATTTAAAACTCTTCTCATCACTTATTGTAAATAACTTTAAAACTAACATTTTCAATGTTTGTTTCAGAAAGCACAGCTTTTCCATATGTAAACATCTAAAATTAAGAAATAGTAAAATGGTGATGTGTTGTGTGGGACAAGTAAATGAACAATTGAATGAACCTAATAACACACTTGCTACTGTTGTGCTTTTACCACTCCAGTGGGTTGCCTCTTTTTCTGTCGATGGGTGGGTCACTCATGTACGTCTGCTTGCCCTGCCTGTTTTGACTACCCTGTCTGAAATAAAGCCTGCACATGGATCCCCACTTCAGGAAGGGAAATTTAAAGGGGTCATATGATGCAACTTTTCCAGTTTTTCTTTCTCTTTGTAGTGTTAAAAGCTGTTAGTGCCTAGATAAGATCCTTAAAGTTGCAAAGACTGAAGTCTCAAAACCAAAGAGATATTCTTTATAAAATTTGTGAAAAGTTGTCCACACAACCTTAAATGTCTCATTTACACAGGCCCCCACTTCTCTACATCACAGAGTCGGTTTATTTTCATTACACAGCTCAAACGTTTGCGCAAAGACAGAAGGCAGAACTATTATTCTTGCTGGAGTTGAGGACGCTGTGTGTCGTTGTGAAAGTGAAACTACTTTCTTTGTGCTTCCAAAAGAGGACACGACTAGAGATCAGTGTTAAGTTGTGTTTCCAACACTGTTCCAGAACAGTTGAACACAAATATTGGAGTGTGTTCAGCACATTTACAGAGGACTGATTCCTGAAGCTGACAGAGCAGTCTCGTGCTCAGCATGAGGCGCGTTCCCTGTGTACGCGTTTTGGCGTAGGATACGCAAACCCCGGAAGTGATCTGTTGTGAACTCTCGCTTTGAATACGCAAACACCGGAATGCCGGAAGTGATCTGTTGTGAACAGCTTTGCGTATCCTACGCCAAAGCGCGAGCCTGAGACGGTTTGGACATGGTTGTCTGTCAGAGGTAAAAAATGATATAAATACTGTTCAGTTTCTC
>JAUMHQ010000074.1:1433576-1454441 GCA_032361165.1 Enteromius paludinosus
GGTTAAAGTTAAAAATCTTAGTTTGTGTTCTGCTGAGGAAACAAAGTCACCTACATCTTGGATGCCCTGGGGGTAGGTAAATAAACATCTAATTTTCCTTTTTGGGTGAATTATCCCTTTAAAACACCAAAGACTTTTCACAAAATGACTGCAAGCCCTGAGACCAGCTGCTACCGAGTCACATCCCATTATTGCTGCTGCTCCTAAGTTTCATTCCGTTCATGGCCACTGTTTGTGAGTCCTGTTCTGCCATGGCCGCCATGCCAGTCTGCTCACATCTCAGCTGATCTTCCAGAGCATGAGCCATGTCAAGCCTGTCATTACCGAGTCTGCTCACAACAACCCAACCACGCTAAAGCCTGCTCACACCAAAGTGTGCCAAATAAAAGCCTGTTCATATCAAGCTACAGTCTTCAGTCATCATGGATGCCACTCCGGTGTTCCAGAGCATCGTGACTGTTGCATTTGTAGACCTTCGTCTGTTTATCTGGATTACTCTTTTGCCTAGTCTCTGCTGTTGTTGTTTACTGATATGTTTTTTTGTTCCTGCCTGTTTCGACTACCCTGCCTGCCGTTGCACTCGTGTCTTGCACAAGGGAGACGTGTGTTAAGAATAGCATGTCAATTTGTAATTCAACTTTTAAAAAACATGTTTATTTAACTATGCGCACGTGCATAATGCTGTTTTTCTAATTGTTTTAGCAACTTTAATTAATTATTAATATCGCGTCTTGTTTGGATTTTCGCTCCGTCTTGCCCATTATTGTTCGCTGTTCGACCGACCCAAGCTTGTATCCGGGACTATCCTTGTACTTGCCTTTAGTGTACCCATTTGTTGCTGTCTGACCCTTGCACGTATGACCATGCCATTCAACAAACCCCTGCATATGTATCCGCACGTCTCCTTTGTTACACTATAATGCCGATATTTGTTCTTGTTTTATTTCACTGACTTTTTCTATATTTTCTTGCCTCAGTTTGTGTACATCTATGTTTTTTTGGGATTGAAACCGAGGATAGCGCGGATAGTGCGTCATTGATAGTTATGATACATAACTGTATGAAATATATAACACTGTGCATGTGGTTTTGGGATATTTTATTACAAAAATCTTACATATTGTGCCTTTAAGGAAAAAAAAAGATTTTTGGTTATAGCTTTTGCAGCATGTGCACACAAATACTTGCCACATGCTGTGGTAGTGCAAGATAGGGACGCCCTAGCATTTTTTCTTTAAAATGGTTTCATTAATTGGAAGCCACGCCCCAAAAAACACCCAAAGCTTGTTAAGAGAATAGGGACAACCCTTTTAGGCCATATTAGTAAAAATGGATTCAGAAATGCCCCGAGTGCATCTGTTACATGCGCTTTGGACCATGCACTTAGATCGTTAAAATAGGGCCCTGACTCTGTGACTGTAAATAGTCCTCCTGGGGCAGCCATATGGATCCTTACCACAAGTTGTAAACCCAAAAGAGTTGCCCCGACACTGACAACTACTCACTGATCAGTTCTGGCCTAGGTGTATCACATACCTCCCCAGTTTACGAACTAGGCAGAAATGTTGTTAATTTCCTCCTGATTTGGGAGAAAAGATGGCCATCATGGTTGTGGACCCATGCCACCAATATGCATTTTAGTGTTAATAGCCAGGTTTAAATTTAACCTCTAGATTGGTTTAAATCACCCAGACTGGTTTTAATGAACTTTTTGTGAGAAAAATCTGAAAACAAAAAAAAATCTGAATTTTTTTACAATGTAAACAAGAACTTAGTGTTCTTACTGCCACTCTGGTCTAACAGATTCAGTGCCTAGCAGCCCTTTGCTTTTCCAGCGAAGAGGAAGAAAAGGCTCACAGGTGTGTAATTCACAAGCAGTCACATTGATTGAACAATACCATCAGCTAAAACAGGGCCACCACATGGCAAAAGAAAAGCAAACACACAAAAGACCGAATACAAATGAAACCTTGGCAGGAAAAACCTATCTGAATGTATCAATGCATGCAGTACTGAACAATAATATATAGGCTTATTAAAAAAATCAAGCACAAGCTGGAATGTAATGAATACTAAATGGTATTTCATGACCTTGGATAAAGTATCAATCTGCCATTAACTTACTCTTCATTGGTGCACACAGTCATAATTCATATTACATCCTTTTATGCTCTTTTCAACAGTAATGATTTGATTAGTTATTAGGCCACTCTTCTCCCAAACCCATTTTTGTTTAGTTTTGTCAGCCCACTGCAGTCTTACCAAATCCCTTGGGTCAGCAACTGGCAAGCACAGGATCTTGAGCCATTACTGAGTGTTTGTATTTATGAGGACCATCCAGTAGACACCCATGGGGTGTCAGTAAAGGACAAGAGGAGTCCCTTTCAGTACAGACAGTTTCTATTGGCTTTAAAGGTTATTGCTCACCCAATTGGTCTCAGTCTGGCAGTGTCACTTGCATTATGACTTCATCACCCTGGGAAATGAGGATGAGAGGAAAGAAAAACAGTGGCTATCCATCCGTCAATGTCCGTCTCAAATTACCGCTCGACCAATCACTGCTAAAGATCAATAGGGAGCCAGTCGGGGAGGAGCGTGAGATGTAGCCAGCGGGGGATAGTAGAATAACTGATCAATACAGGAGGATGGATTTTGTCATCTTGGAAATGCACTGTCAGAGAGAGAGTGCTTCACTATGACACTCCAAGCAATATTAGAGACACCCTGGAAGACTCTGATGGTGTGCGTCGAGCCCTAAGAAAATGTCTACTGTAAATCTCAGTATTCCATGCATCAATAAATGTCAGTATATCCAGATATAAAGAAAATGAAAATTGGCTACATTTACCCACCCTCACGACATTCACAATGCCTTTAATTCTCCCGCAGAACACAGAAATTGACTGTACAATTCAAGTAAATGGGGTCCAAAATACTGAGTAAATCATATTTAGAAAGAAAGGTTGCAAAAGATATTGAGTAAATGATGACATAATTTTCATTTCGGGCAAACTATCTCTTTAAACACTTGAACAGTTGTTGTAAATCCATTCAAATTTATACAACAACAAAAAAAAGTCAAGTTCAAAATGTCTTGAAATTTGTCTGGAATAAGTGTGCTACGTGGCCAAGGGCACTGGCCTCTGTGAAGTGTAATATTACGTGATCAGAGCAGCTCAAATTGAAAACAAGACCTTCATGACCGCCTGATTACTTTTCCACAAAACTTTATTTCTCCTGCTGTTTCTTTGTTAGTTCTTTTCATTCATATATTCATTCCGGGGTTTTATTTTGTCGAGGAAAGGTGACTTGTCCCGAGGCATCTTATTATTTTTGAAAATTTCAGTGATTTAAAGTGTAACATTTCCAGACTCCAAGGTCAAAGCCATGTTCTCCCCTCCTCCTCTTTCCTTTCCCCTCGCCCTCCCAGCCAATCGATTGTTTCTAAAGAGCTCAAACGGCATGTGTCCACCCTGGAGTCTTTCGGCAGCGCAGGCGAAGGGAAAGCGCTGGTGGGGACGCAGGCGGAAGAGAAAACGCTCTCCCGCTTTTTCCTGAATCGGAGCGCTGGCAGCGTGACCTCGGAGTCAGGGTGAGCGGGTGTATTGGCACAGGTACAAGACCGCTAGGCCCCTGTGCAAAACTGCCCTGGCTCGCACCGCGCTCTGCCCCCACTTGTGCCTTCGCCAGCTGCCAAGTTGAAAAGTTTTTCAGAGATGGATGTAAATTTCTTGAGCTCTGTTTATTAAAGCCTGATTACAAGATTGGATGCGGTCTAACTGACTCTTTCATGTTTTGACAACGCGGAGTGTTTGTTAAAAACATGAGGCCATGCAACAGGTCAAACGACTGACTCTCTGCAACCTTACAAATACACCAAAGCATGCAGCGGTCAAAATGCATAATGCAAGACAAGACAACAAATGGAGCGGTTAAATATGACTGCCGTTCGCTAAGGCTACGGTTGCCCTCGGCCTTTGATCACTTGTGCCATCCTCATCAGCATACTCGGCCTCGATACCCAGCTGTCAATAAACGCTCGAGGTTTAGGTGGGAAGCAGATGACTGGAAGGCTCATTTATAAAATGTTCTCTCAAACATGCATACGTGTGATGCGTAGAATAGACGTACGCACAGAAAATGCGCGAATGCTTCCTTTTAGATGTGGATCGCAAATGATCAACTGAACTGCATGGCTTCAGCTTTCTGCCTTGTTAACGACTCCTAATTTATGTCATTAACTTGTTTAATCCCAAATTTTTATATCTTTCTGATATTTAAAATATCTAAATGATATTTCATTAGAAACCCTTTGAAATAATTAATAATTATTTTTTGCCAAATGTTTGGAAAAGTATGTGAAAAAATGTAGTAAAATGTGTGTATTTAATTAATATACTTTACAATTATAATTTATGTATACAGTATATCTTAGCCCAACTATTTTAAACTGTTTGATCACATTCTAGTGTTACTATTATGCATAAAAAAAAAAACTTATACAACACTGACAGGAATACTGCGATAAAATACAAAAAAATGCTATTTTTTTATTAATGCCACCAGTATTACAACATTAATATTGTAACTTATTTGTAACATTCAAAGTTTTAATTTAGTGCAATATTTTGTCATTGCAACATTTTATTGAACACTTCTTCACACCTTTTCCTTAATAA
Source organism: Enteromius paludinosus (assembly GCA_032361165.1). Taxonomy (NCBI): domain Eukaryota; kingdom Metazoa; phylum Chordata; class Actinopteri; order Cypriniformes; family Cyprinidae; genus Enteromius; species Enteromius paludinosus. The sequence continues at coordinate 1,438,256 of JAUMHQ010000074.1, forward strand.
ATCCCTCATTTGCTGCTTATTAATAGTTAATAAGTTAGTTGTTGAGTTTAGTTATTGGGTAGGGTTAGAGATGTGGAGTAAGATCATGCAGAATAAGCATTAATATTTGCTTAATTACTACTATTAAATGGCTACAATTTAAGTAATGTGCATGCTAATAAGCAACTAGTTAAGATACCCTAAAATAAGGTCTTACCCTACATTTTAGTGCGATTTCCACTAACAACTACAAAAGTTCTCTGTTATCCCACTGGTCACTACTGTGACCATCATGTTTACTCATTCTGTGATCACACTCAGCAAAATTAAATAATGTGAATTCAAACACCTCAAAGATAATGTGTACCAAAAATACCTGTCATATCTTTGTTAACACACTTTACTTTTTACACTTTACACTTTTCTCCATGTGCAAACAGGAATTAAACTGCTCTGGTCACGTCATAATTTGCACTAACCATGCGAAACAGCACGTATTTAATTGAGACCCATTATTTTTCTAAAGATTTATAAATGAAGACCTTTTTAACGATTAATATCGTGACTTCTGGGATTGAATGGTTGATATATAAAAGACCACCAATCATCGACTCTAAACACTTTTCCACGTCAAAGCCAGGTTTTACAAATATAAGCGCTGGTATGGATTTAACCGCTACGCACACTCTAAGATCTTTATAAATGAGGCCCTAGGTTTTGACCCCGTTGCATGCATCCTGGTGCTATTTTACAGAAGCACCAACGAACTAGGACGTACTAGTGTCCTGTTCGAGTAGAGGCGCAGAAAGAGCACCCGCTGAGCTGGTAAAGAAGTTTAACTGCTTTAACAGCCGGGTCTGGCTTTCTCTCGCTTTCATACACCTTGACTCATGCGCCTCCGCTGTCCTTGCTTCTCCAGCCCCACAGGGGGTCAGCCATGTAAGGAACATAAAAGGCCAATTTAATTTAGCACGTCTGCAGCTCCCAAGTATTTTAATTCAGACAGCTATGACTGAGGAGTTAATATTTCACTTGTCAGAAGGCAGGTCGAGGCCACTGAATCATTGTAATTCTCATTAAGAGGCTTTCCCCCAGCAGCACCCTAATTCAAAATAATGAAAGTAAAGACTGAGAGCGATTCTAATGCCAGTTGAGTCCTATCTTTTAATATTCCCCCCTTGATGGATTAGAGAACCGGGAAATTCATCTTGGATCATGGGACCTAATTCAATAAGGGATCATTCCAGGAGTATTGCATTTTATAATAATGTCATTTAAAGTGTCGTCTTCCATTGCGGCTGTCCCATATGTATGCTTATATAATGGTGCCAGAGGGATAAACTTTTACAGCGGGTACCACTCTCCTACCATTGTGCGCTGTCAATCGCTCTCTCTCTCTCTCTCTCTCTCTCTCTCTATCTCTGTCACTCATTCTATATCTCTCTGTTTCCTCAGTCTTACTGTTTTTCTTGTCCAACCACATATAAGCACAATGTTCAGTTTTATTTATTTTTATTGTTTAATGGTTGAATCTTAGGAAGTAGAGATGTAACATGGAAATCCATGCTGTATGCTAACACTTAATCCATTATGATCAAAAACCTTTGAATGATGTTCCACGCAGTGTTATAGTTTAGACCACCTCAGACAGATCCAAGACAAGAGACAGTCCACATTCACCAAAGTCAAGTTCAAGTCCAAGAAAATCTAGAGTCTATGAGCATATCTTTATCACTGAGTCATGGACTCTGGAGCATGTGGACTTGGTCTTGATTATAGGGTTGCAAAGGAGCTGAAATTGTCCGCTAAATTTCCAGAAAGTTTCAAATGTTTTGGAAAGTTTCTGAAAATTTACCAGAGACTTTCCATTCTTTGACTCAGACTTGACCTTCTCCTGATTTCTTGGATTTCAATCTCGACCAAAACACTGGTGCAACATTGAAAGGCTGTATATTTTGAAGGAGAAATAGCTTGGTTTTAGGGCTCCTCCTAGGGATGTTCTGTCTAAAATGACATCATCTGAGAAGGAACAACAGTTTTCACAAATGTTCAGATTTTGACTAAATATTACGAGGACAAACAAGTTTTTGTAACACTTTGTTATGATAGTTTGTGTTAAGTAACTTTACAACTCCATATCAGCTAGCAGTCATTAGAGTATAAGTGACTGTCTGCTTAATATCTGCTAACACCTCATGTGATGGACATTCTACTGACTGTGAGTAACTTTGCAAGTACATGTCAACTTGTTGTACTAACCCTAACCTAACAATACTCCATTCAGAGTTAGTTGACATGTAATTGCTTGCAGCCAGTTTATTTTAGGGGACATCTAATAAAGTTTTTCTGTGAATTAATTTTCACCGATTAATTGTGCACCACAAGACTAGTCAATTCGTGGGAGTTGGAAATTCTGGTATCAGCTCTTTGCCTAAATGTCGAATCAGCAATGATGACACTGTCTGTCAAGCATGGTGAAGTGTGACCTGTTAAAAGATCCCCCTGTACTCATTAAGATAAGATGTAGCGTTTTAAAGGCCCTCTCCAAAATGACAAAGGGCTCCTCTTGTGTCTGCACCACCTCGCTCTTGTACTCATCCCACGACAGCACGACTCCCAGGGTTCTTCTGCTTCTATCTCTTTGTGTTTTATCGCTCCTGTCCTCCACCGACAGAATCAGCGCTCGCATTCCTCTGCCACATGACATCCCTTTTTGGTGATGGGTTTTCATGCAGTCAGAGGCTGATCCAGGATCAGACGCGACCCCTTTTGACTTTGCCGTTTTATTTCCATGCATAGGCAAGAACTGGTGTGAAACCAGCATGTCATGTTCTTACTGCAAAGACACGGAAAGAGCAAGTGTGACTGCAGCGTCTTCAAATATTAACAGTGCAAGAGAATATGTACTTTACACAGGCGCAGCGCTGGATCCTCAAATAGTGCAATGACTGACAGCACTGTGAGTGTTTTAAAGTGCACCAAATGCCTAAATGTTTTAACATGAGAGAGTGGAACAGAACTGAACCTGTAGGCAAACTTACAAAATTCATTTTAGTATTCGGAATAAGTAACATTCCCATCACACACACGCACACACATCAGCCGTGCGCACATGGACGCTAATGCATGGCTATTTAATTAAATGTTGCCAGATCACTGGGCCAAATAGGTAATCCAATAGCTCTGTAGGAGCCGTGTTAAATCCTGTTCCATCAAAGCCTGCTTGCCCCTGACAGCCCCTGTGATGTTTCCCTGGAACATCATGTCTACTTAGTCTGTCCCTTTAAAGACTTTGACATAATTTTATATCGAGTAACAATCTATTCATCTGCATTATCCGCAACCCACAAGAGCGCGTTCGACTGACACTGGCCTGAGCTATTATACATACTTGACCGCTCAAGTCTATAATACGGTAACCCTTCAGAGTGGGTCCATTTAAGGTTCAGATTAACTTTAAGTAAATCCTGAGATTACTTAATACTGCTGACAAGATCCAACTGAGATCTAAATATCAGACCTTGAATATAACACTTAAAGATCTTCTCAAAAATATATCTCAAAAAAAAATGTGGAGAGATTTTCCTTTGGGTGGGACAAGGATTTCTTGTGTACCCTGGTGGGGAAAAAAAAGTGGAAAGTGGATTTATAGTGCTTCCTTGCCTGGTTTGTGAACTGCCAGCTGTTTTGAGACACACTCTGTTAATTTCTGTATACAATACTGACTTCAACAAAGCGGTAGAGCTCATACTGAGATTTGTGTAATTCAAGACTCTTAGTGTAAATATCACATGACGTGAGTGTATGGTTATTGTCATAGCACATTGTTTCAAAGAATATTCCAATGTTCCGTCTTGATGAAAATATATTCAAGTAAAATAAACAAAGCTGAAAATTATGTATGGTTAATTTACAACTTCAACTGGAGAGAGTAAACTTACAGTACTGCTATCACAAGGGTAAATACGCTTTACGTCTCGTGTGATTTTCACTTTGCGGGGATGAAACGCCTCGGTTTTGTCCTCCCCTCAGGGCCCGGTTAATTGTTGTTATTGAGTTGTGTTAGTGCCAGCTGCAACAGGAATTACATCAAAAATAAATAAATGCTCATAGTCGGTAAAAGATTTGCCGGTCCGTCCGCACTACCTAAACAGGATGCCGAACAACAATTCCTCACTTTGTTTGACTTCATTTAGTATTGTGCAGCTTTCTTCCCCACAGATAGATTCAATTGCTGCGAGTGTTGCCGTTTTTCCCAGCCTTTATTTGGTCAGTCCCATTGTTTTCATCTTGAGTGAGCGCCATTGAGGGCCGTTTTAAATTATACACAGTGCTTGCTTACGAAGTGGTTCATACAGGCGCACTGCTCGCAGGATAAATCCAAGCTTTAATTGGTGTATTTGAGCAAGTTTTAGGCAGGTTTCTGTCTCACTTTCGCTCCATTTCGCACCTTTGAAGTCGGCCTTTCATCTCCTTGCTCTCCCCTGATGTTGCTTGTCTTGTGTCTGATGATGTGCGCACATTTCTCTTTCGCGGCACTTAATATATAACAAAGGCAAACCTTTAGAGAGCTACCTTATCTTTGTGTTCTCTCGCTCTCCTCACCTCCTTTCAAGACCGCTTCGGAGTTTGATTCAACATTCATTGACATTTTCTCAAACACGCTACCTCTCTCTGTCTCTCTTATGGGCGCGGAGACATATTTAATGTGTCATCTTCAGTGGAGACGGCGAACTTTCCGTGCTTCGGATTTAACAATAAAACAGCCCAAGTGTAGATACTGTAATGGGCAGAAGCGCTGCTGGCCTGCTCGGCTCTCCGATAAAAGCCGAAAGCCTGAAGACTGTTCAGCATTAACTGTCTGGCAAGTTGTGCAGTGGTAAATTTAGCAACAGGTCATGAAGCTCAGATAGACAGCATGGAGAGCTCAAGGGATGAGCCTGACCCTCAAAATGCTGCTTTACTGCTCTTATCGGCAAGGCAGGGTTAACTGCTTGAAGTTTACAGCGGTTCAAATGGCTCTCAGTAGCATTTCTAGGCTGGGATAGAGTTTGTGTGAACCTCCCACTCTGGTGAGTCACACTTGTGCATCTTAAAAATCATTGCAAAACGCAGAGAGAAGAGGGAACGAGATGAAGGGGAAGAGGAAGACGGACTGGAGAAATGTGGAGCCGGTGTGAAGACTGTTGACTGAAGAGAGTGTGGGGAAAGAAAAAAAAGATTGCTGTCTCCATCATTAATCTGAAAAGTACTTCAGTGCTCCCGTCCTGTTGTCTCCTTGAGTACTTGTAGATTGATAAGGCTGAGAGAAAAAGTGGACTATCCATTGCCATCCGATGTAAATTATCACGGGGTCAAAGAATCATTGAATCTCTAAAAAGCATACTGTAAATTAAGTTTACTGTCACGGTAAGGTATTGTTCTTGGGCTGTTTGCAGCATTGGAAAACAGTCAAATTGGCCGTCAAATGTTGTGATGACTAGCTGTGACTACGGTGTGATCTCGTTTATTTTTTACAGATTAACTGATGGTGTGACTTCTGCAGGAAGAATAAATGATGCTGTTGCATTTTTACAGCTTGCTGCTTTTTGCTGTTGTTATTTTTGGTGGTCACTTTTGTTCCGTGTTGATCTTTTCACATGAAAATGAATTGTTTGTTGTCGCTAATGTCATGTTTTATGTGATGAGTGTGACTGTCAATCTGAATTTTTGGTAGCTCTTCTAAACTGTTGCGGAAGACTCCAGAGTCGAAATGTTATAACATCATTATATCACTTGGAACACTTTTGCACAAACTGAAAGAGACTTTACGTCTTGAATCCTAACCTCAATAATTTGTTAAACACATATTTTCGATAAAACATCTGCATTGAATAGAACCAAATCTCTTTTACCATCATGCATCTGCAACACATAACACTAGAGTTTTATTAGTGTGTGTTGCTTTGGAGCAAAGCCATGCTCTTGCCATTGTTAGCACATTCTCTAACAATCGAACCAGAGGAAAAGTCATGTTAAACTCTTCCGATAAGTCCCCATGCTTGCCCAAGCACACCAAATTAAATTTTTCATGTAGTGGCTAATGGGGTTTTCCCTACTGTGGGTTCCTACAAAGAAAGGAAATCTCCTTATTTTTGTTATTATAAAGTGTATAATATTGTTATGAGAGAAAGCAACCTGATTGGTCTGCAAAGTTCTGTTTCAAAATAATACAAATACCATTTGACCCCTATCGATTCTTTGACCTCTATCTCACCCCAGAAGTCCAGTGTTAGTCCTCCATTGGTCACACATTTTACATCCCCTTGCTGTAAATTCTAAACATTCAAGCCCGGACAGCAGCTGGAAGTATTCATATCATAACATAATAACATACACTTTATCTAAATGGTTCCATTAAGAAACTTTGGTTCTTTGTGGCGAAAGATTATAAAAATGTAAGAAAGAGATGGTTCTTTAAAGAACCTTTGACTGAATGGTTTTTTGTGGAACCAAAAAATGGTTGCATTGCTATAAAGAACCTTTTAAGCACCTTTATTTTTAAGAGTGTACGGCTACTGTTTTTTCACAATAGGTTTCCATTGTAATTTATTGTGTCAAAACTATTTGTTACAGTGCAGTTCGCAGTGAAGGTAATCAGATCACTTTTCTAGCTCTAGTCCAAGGTCATACCGTTTACCGGCGTGACTCTCACTTCGCCAGAAAAAAAGTGTAGGTTTATATCCAAAGCGCAGTTTCCAAATCTGCTGCTAAATTTATCCGATTTGAGGTGAATCGCTCGTTTTTAATACCCACCTTTCGTCCTCTGTACAGTGGTCTCTCATTCACAAGTTTGTCTCAACTAGGCATACGAGGAATCAATAATTCAATAGCGCTGGCGTCCGAGTCCAGCCCAGAGCTGGATACACAAGCCGTCTTTATACCGCGCCTTTGTTAAAGGAGTATTAATTAATAGGCCAAAACATTGTACTTTGTATCCAGACAGTAATCTGACCAGACAGGTTATTCGCGATAGGAGATGCCATTTGGTATGTATCAGATCTCCAGAGAACCGCTTCAGATCTGGATAGGCGGGCTGATGAAGCTTCAGACGCACCATGCACCAAATATATGTACATATAGTTACGTATTCTGTAAATATTTGTATTCTTGTTTATTTATTTAAAACAAAATAGGCAAAACAATTCTTATGAATTTCAATTTCTAAATTGTTATTTTATATTTTGACTGCAGAAGAAGCTCAGTCCCAGCAGCACACATCTAGAGCTGAAAGAGGTCCGTGTTATTTTATAATAAACGTTTTCCCCAATAGATAAATATGTATTTACGTAATCATATATAACTGATTTTTTGGAAACAAGTTACAATAACAGTCATTAATGATAAATCAAGCGTTGTATAATGCGTAACATACACAACAGAATCATCCAAACCAAACAGAAACGGGTCGACTTTTAATTAGGCCTATTTACATTGTTTCATTCGCGATATTAAATGAGAAGACACCGCCAGAACAATTCTACAAAAATAAAGTGCACATGAAGGATTCTTTTTAAACCCTCTTTTTAAAAGAAACATTAGATAATATACGTATATACCATGACACAGATGCTACAGTTTTTTTTGTTGTTGTTGTTTTTTTAACTTTTATTTTATGAATCGAAAACACGATGTTGAGGTGAGCTCACGTTTCACAGTCATGATAAAATCATAGATATCATAAAAATGAGTGCCCGCAGTCGATGTCCTTTTATAACCCTTATAAAACATGAACATTACATTTAGTTTCACATGGTTGTACAAGAGATGAAGGAACAAGAACGAAAAGAAATAGCAAATAAATCCAGAGTGCTCCCACAATGCCTTGATGAAGCATAAAACAACCAAAATATTTTCTTTTTTTTTGTGGTTATTAACATAGGTATTTTACACGTGCCCGTACCATATCAATATTAGTGTATACCTGAATTTGATTTTTACACCGAGAATAAAAGCCTGATGTGTGTTAATGTGAATTGGGCATCTGTCGGAGACTCTCCACTGAATAATCACCTGATATTGGATTATATTCACAATACACTCATTAATAGGCAAAGGAATGATCATCGTTTCGTTTAATGCTCATTTATTTTGTTTCAGAACTGAAAGAGCATAAACTTGAACTTAAATCGTGTTTTATCCTTGAGGACAGAAACGCATGTTTAACACTGGAGTGTTCATGTTTGGCAACAAAAGTGATTTCTGTAATATTTCACAAATATCCACAGAGAAACTTTGTTTCAAATAAAACGAGGCCAGCCTCTTTATTTTCATTAATTACTAATAAAGCAGAATTGTTCGCGTTGTCACACAAACAGCCGAACAATCGTCCCAGCTGCTTTATATCATTATATTCAGCTTCAGCTTCTTGTCTTCTGCAAAAGTTCACTACAAGTTTTCGTAGTTCATTCAACGTGTTGTAGTTGTCCCTCCATCCGCGAAAAGATCCACGTAAAGTTTGTCCGCTTCACAGTTCGTGTTCTTATAAATAGCCTATCCTTTTTCTCTCGCGTGTCCTTCATAGGAAAACATAAATAATGTGTTTGTTTTTTTCTGCCTCGGCGTCGCGTTCGGTGCCCAGGCGCGTCACAGGCCCAGCGCCGCCGCGTGTTTTTTCGCCTTCAGTCTCAGATCCGCGATGCTCGAGTTTTTGTTGGTGTTTTTTGCCGCCGCTGCCGCCGCCACCACCGAAGCTGCCGAGGCGGATTCTGCCGCGAGCGTCGCCAGGGGCAAACCGAACGGCGGGGCGGGAAACATCATGTAGGGCGCATGCGCCGCCAGGTGCGAGTGCAGGTGATGGTGCGCGTGGGCCACGGCGCTGTCCAGCTGCAGCTGCGCCTGCACCTGAAAGGAGAAGGGCGGCACGTTGCAATGACTATCCTATGGACGCACGGGTGGGAAGAGAGGGGGAGAAACACATTAACTTAAGAGAGACTATATGCAGAGCCGTTACTGGGCACTGGATCAATTGCATTTATCATCAGAGCTAGTAAATAATAATAATAATAATAAAAAAAACAGCATTCCCCCTGAGTGTGAGTCAAATCTATGGGGCAAGCACGAAAAATTCTATGCAATAGCCTAACAGTTATACTGCCCTCAAAAATGTCTCACTTATGTCATTGCAATAACTTAAGGAGGGAAATCATAGACATTGCTGCGAAAGTCTCTGTATTGGAACTTGCCTGCTGGAATGGCATGCGCAGAGCTCCCACGTTGACATATGGAGCGACACGACACGCTTCAAACTGACTCGCCGCTCCGATGAGAACTCCTGAAGGAAAAGAAACTGACATTGAGTTTGCATCTGTGTGAGCTCATGAACTAGGCACTGCGTGAATTGCTGTTACATTTCTGCGCGTAAAAAGATCAAACGAACTAGCTGAAAGATTTTTATTCTGTAGGCCTAAACGTCCCGTGATTTAGCAACAAATGTAAACAATAATGTTTAAATAAAACAGTAAAACCAAAATGAATGCAACACCTATTCCTAATTTATACATCCTAAATAATTTGTAAAACATGCACTTTAAATCAACGCACCTTTATGCAACTGATTTTCCTGCTTTCTGCATTTGGCCCGTCGGTTCTGAAACCAAACCTGAAAACACAAGACATTGATTGACAGCTGTTGGTGAGGGCATGTGTAAATCCTCCCAAAATGACAACAGTCTCAGCAAAACTATGCATCCCCGAGGACCTCTAAAATATTCATAACGCTTAACCGCACATTTTAATTATTATATCTCTATAACGAGCAGCGAATGGACGTAAAGAGCGGCCAACTATAACCACAAAACAAACAGGTTTGCTCAAATGTTAAACAAACGGAAAGAAATTGAATATTGATATCGTGCATCTGAAAAAAAAAGTGCACTAATATATCGTCTTTCTGCAATGGTTTAATCTATCCGGGGATTAGAGTCCCAGAAGAAGCAAAGTGATCCTCTGATAGCAAATACCAAATACCCAGCATGGGACTATATGCCTGCACTCCAATGGCAGGCTAAAATTAAGACATTAATTGCTTATATGAGAAAGAAAGTCAGTGTTATATTTCTGTGTTATGGGCATTGGAGATTTGGAAATGATTGTGTCTTATGCATCGGTTTGGAATCGCGCATAGTTCCAGTGCACTGTTTATTCATTTTGATTCAGCCTAACGACGAGCAAGGGGCGCTGCATTTGCATGATATTTCTGCTGTAAGTGAAAGTGGAAACACCAGAATAAATATATGATAATAAATCCCGATACTTCATGACTTTATCCGGTAAAACGGCAGTGTAGTCTTTGAGCCAGCGGTGTGGCCTTGTCTGTGAATACTGAATATGAAAAGAGCATCAGATCTTTATTTGGGTAAAAATGATAGATAATTTATGTAAATCCGCAGGCCTTGCTTGGGACAATGCCCTTTGGTAAGATCCCAAAGAGAGACGATGGTTTAACTTTTTCCAGGGAGGTCTTTTGAGCCCATTTTTAAAAGGAGCAATGTATTCAAAGAGTGAATTTTATATCCCCACCCAAGGAATGAATAGATAAAAGAGAATGAAATAAGATATTGTTTTTTTTCTCTCTTCTGATCAATCACACCAGAGCCAATGTCTATGTTGAATGTCATTATTCGGCTCAGTCGCTCGTCTCTTGTTACACATATATTGAGCCTTATTATGTTTCTGTGCAGATGGTCTTCCCCATCCTAAAAAGCACACTACAGATGTTGCCTGCAGGCCAATGCGCACAAATCAGGGAATCATTTTTGCTCGTTGTTTTGTTCATTATCGTTCAGCGGGGTTGATTTAAGCGGCTTAATATCACGTTTTTTTTATCATTCAACACATAAGCTGATATCTAATTTTATTTACCACGCTGTGAATGTAAATAGTCTACGTATAATATCATAATATGTAAACTTTGTGATTAGCAGTGCTATAGGACACAAATTGTTTTTATTAATCGATTTTATTTTAAATGCATTTGCTTTTTTAATCTCTTATTGGCTACTTGGGAATTATTTCGGAGACTCTACATTGCTAATCTTACGTGTCAGTAGTTTATTGAACTGATTAGCCTGCGTATATGATACGCGTCTATATTGCACGTAACCGAACATGTAATTACGTAATAATAGCTCGTTAATTAAATAGACTACGCGGTCACCTAAATATATATCCTAAACAATAAACTGATCATGTTGCACTTAATTTGCAATTGCATGTAGCCTCTAACGTTCAATATCGCATTCATCGAAAGTGTTTCTCCTCGCGCAAGGGAAAACATAGCACAGCACACATGTAGACAGCACATGCATGCCTGACCTGTACCCTGGCCTCCGACAGCCCGAGTCTCTGGCTCAGCTCCTCTCTCATAAAGGCGTCCGGATAGTGCGTTTCATCGAACAGTCTCTCCAGCTCATTCAGCTGCTCAAGGGTAAAGTTAGTCCGACTCCTTCTCTGCTTGATTTTAGTCTGTGTCTCATCCTCCAGCGGCTTACAATCCTCTTTGCGTTCCTTCATATCTGTGTTACCTGAAAACGGAGCAGAAAACACGAATGAACGCTTCATCCAGCGATGAGAAAGGAGGGCAGTGTGTGCCCACTGATGTCGGTCACGGATGTTTTGTCCTACACAGAGCTCTTTAATTATTTACTCACAATATACATATGCATGGAGAGTCTCTCTGAACCGGATGCTTAGGACAGGGATATTATCCTATTGTATGTGAAATTAACAACCTGGCAAAACGGTTCGATGATGAAACGAAAATGAAATCAATAAAGACAACAATTAACCCAGCTGAATAAAAATCTCTGCTGTCAAAATAAGTAACCTGTATTAAAAAACAATAGCCTGTGCGATGTTCAGATCTTCTAAAGGAAAAATAATAGGAATGGTCAGCAGTTCACATATCGTCATTATTATTATTATTATCATGACTAATATTAATTATAGATATTGTTCTCGTGATATTATTTTAAAACTAGGCTAATTGAAATAGCTATAGGCCTTCAGCGGTTTCATCAAATGCATGCTGATATATAATACAGACAAATTCTTGGTTTGTTTGTTTGATTCGTAAATTATTATTTTTTATTTTTATGTTAAAAAGGCCTTCATGAAACATACATCTATCTGCGGGTAGCGTACATATTTTATTTCTATAGATCTCATGGATAATCTAAATCTTTCAAACGTGGCTAGTTTCACAACTAGATTTTTAATTTTAAAAAAGTATATATATTGTATGTAAAGAGGCCCACATGCAACTACTATCGTACAAAAATAGCCTACAGTCACAATGTTACAGCACTCGATTTTTTTCACTTTGATTCTTTTGTTTTCAGGCTCCTTCATAACAGCGACGGCTGTCAAATTATTATAGTATGATTGTTACGTTTCGTGTAACCTGAACGAAATTAACGTGACTTTAAAATAGACCCGTATCATAAAAATATATCGAAAGCGAAGAAGTTCTCAAACTTGAATTACGGACAGTAAATAGGCCCTTGAAGAAAAAAATAGCGTAGTGAAATCATTTTCGTAAATATCCTGGCTTAGAAAAACGAAGGAAACACTCACCGTCTGTAAGTTTGGGACTGATCGAGTCTCTGGTTCTCTCTGACGCGAGCATGTCGGCTTCTCTGGCCGGCGATGAGCGCACGCCGCTCCGCGTGATGCTGTTCACCTCCTCGCGAACCGGTTCCACCGACAGACTCTCCCTGTTTCTCGCCGAGCCGGTCTCCAGCACCTCCCGGTACGTGATCACTTCCTTCTTTTCCTTGACTTTCTGATCAAACGATTTGGAGACAAACGCGGTAAGTTCTTCCATCACTGCGCCCAAGAAGAAGAAGAAAAAAAATGCAATCTTCTCTTTAGATCCTCAGCAGTCTACCATAACACATCAACATCGGCCTGAATGCGAGATGATGTGACGAGATCTTTGACAATTCCTCTTGTTGCGGAGTGTACGGACTTGCTGCCGATTCACTATTGAAGTCACACTATTTATACTTGGCGAAGCGTCTGCCCCTTGATCCGCGCTCCTCACCACGAGCCCCCTTCCCATAGAGGCGGGCTGGGATGGGGTTGGGTTGGGTGGGGGAACCTTATCTGTCCTTCAGATCCACATCACCCTTCCATGCTTGCTATTGGCCGAGATTGACAAGAGGAGCGAATTAATGTCATTAAGCTAGACTGGTTAGAGTTTGGAAACACCAGGGATCGCGATGATGATGATGATGCTGGGATGAGGCCAAAACTACTGAAAAGGGCATCTTATTCCGCAACTGTTTGATCTGAGCTGGAAAACCAGAGAGCGTGATAGAGATAACGAGAAGAGCAAAGAGAAGGGGGAATGAAAAATATGCACTTTGTGATCATGCAAGTGACACATGCACTAACAACATCATTAAGTATTTCATTTCGACCCACAATTCTTTTGTAGACGAGAAATAAAAAAGGAATCTTCACAGAAAACAGCTTTTATTGCGAGCTAATTATTTACCCCTCCCGCCCCCCTTTTTTTCTTTTACAGTAGCCTATATATTTATTTGTGTGAAAATGTGTTTTCCATAAATAGTTATGAATTAAATGAGAATATGAAGAACGAACATGCTGAATCCGATTTTAACAATTTAGTAAAAGGGCATCTGTTACTCATTCTTTACCTGGGTATGGGTGTATTATAACAGCCGTGACAAATAGCTTCGTAGTAAAGCATTAATAAAATAGGTTAAACGTGCTATAACTCTTGCTGTTTATATCTGGCTGCATGGAAGAAATATTCACTATTTTTGAAAACCCCGTTTAATTAATATTTCAGCACTCAGATGACAACTGTTTCTATAAGCAACAGCTGCCAATGACTTGCAATAAAAAAAAATCTTGAGATTCTTATTGCTATTTAATTACACACACTTAGTAGAATTATTGCATAATATGGTTAATTAGCCGTCATTCTAAATAAATGCATTTGGACTTCAAGAGCGAATAATAATAATAATAATAATAATAATAATAATAATAATAATGAACAGAATCAAGAACGCAGCAGGAATATTATTTCCGCAGTAAATAATATACACAAAGACGTCTTTTTTTGATAAATTGCTACACACCTTCTCATCATCTCAACGTTAAAAATTACATCACGATGAAATATTTATCCTGTGTCCCTCTTAAATTTATGTAAAGCACTCTTCATGCATGCACGCATTTATTGTTCGAAACGCTGCGAAAAATATTCTAGGAGCTAAGCATTTCACCCCTCTCATACACGAACAGTCTATAATAATAATAATAATAATAATAATAATAATAATAATAATCTTGAAAAAAAGAAAATCTTAAACATTCAAAACATCAAAGAGGGTGTTTGTAGCCTACACTTATATCAAGGGTGCAGTTTTAAGTACGTTCATCTAGCTCAATCTGTAGTTGGCTTGCGTGAATATGTTGAATATATGCATATATACTTTGATGTAAGCATTTCTTGTTTTTTTTCTTTCTCAAAAATGACTACGGAATTATTAAGATCTCAGTTTGACTTGTGTTTTTTTTTCCTACGTAGGCTAGTCGAAGTTTTACCTTCAACATTTGAGACAAATCGTTTAACATTAGGCTTCCTTCACATTTTCATTTTTCCCTCAATGTGCACAGGCAGCTTGATCAAATTCTCTCTTTTTTTCGAGTAGAAAAAGCTGACTTGTCTATAATTGACTTAATTCTGACCAAAAATATGATCTCAAAATCTCTTTTTCCTTTAAAACCTACTTCACTCAGCCTACCTCGGCTTAACACTTTAAACAAAAACAGAATCCGAGTTTCAAGATCTTGTGACGAAATGACGACCTTGTCTCGCTGAGAAATGCATGAACACAAATAAATGTATTTCAGACTTATATCTTGCGCGATCATGAGAAGAGTTGATGACGATCGTGTTTGATTGGTGATGCCTGCTGCGCTCGCCTCGAGGAGCTCCGGATCGATTACCTCTGTCTGCTCAGCGGCTCATGGCGCTGTTCTGTGAGCTGCCGTTGTGACACAATAGGAGTGTGTATCGTTATCTAGGTAAGAGTGTGAATATAGACACAAATATCAATTGTTTTTTTTACATATAAACCTCAAAATAAGTTAGCGGACGTGCTGTTTATTTACTAAATAACGCGTGTTAGAGGAAGCGCTTGGAAAGGTTGAGGAAATCGTGCTAGTAACACTGACAACAACATTAGTCGAAAACATCGAAGTGTTTACAACATAAACATCGAAGTGTTTACAATAGACTTTATAGATTTTATCGGCGCAAATTTCATATTTACATCTCCACGCTCTCCCGTTTATGTTTTTTCCTTCATGGATTATACACTTTATCTGTAAACACTGGAGGTGCTGTTATATTATTGGCTGTCAGGATGTGTTTCCAACACTAGTTTTAAGATTTGGTTTTAGTATTAGCTCAACCTCAGCCCACATAAACTGGATTTATTGTTATTTGCAATGAAAATATGTGCTTCCCGCTTATTAAACATTTTTTTTTCTCCTATGCAAATAAATAGATGTATATTTCTCTGTTTGTGTATCTGAGTTGCAGATTTCCTGTTGAACTAAACGTGTACTTTTCATTTTAATTTCCAATTGGGTGTCCTAAGCTTAATCAGATTTAATGTGTGGCTTGAGCTAGAAACATTTCTGAACTCTCAGAAGCTGTACTGGTTCCTACACTTAATGGCTTTTTTGCTCTGCGTCTCTGTGTTGAAGTGAACATGGGCCGTCACTCGTCAGACAGCGAGGACAACAGTCGAAGCAGGAGGAAGAGGAGAGCGAGAGGCCGATCTTCCTCCTCCAGCTCCTCGGGCAGCAGAGTGGCCAGCCGCAGCAAACACTCCAGGAGACGAACGCGCTCCAGAGACCGAAACAGAGCCACAGACAGGAGGTAGACACTGAGGAATGAAATAAAAAAAGTTTGCCCCTGTAATCTTTCATCAAAATGTAATAACGTGCTCTTCCTCAGAAACAATTTTCTTGTTTGACTGACATCACAAGCCCTCTTATTTCTCACCCCCCCCCCCCAATGCCAAGCAGCTGTCATATACAAGTTCCAAAGCAGTTATTCAGTTCGCATCCCTATGTCAAAGGCAGTTGCTTGGTTGGCACATCGAGCCCAGGAGGAATG
>JAUMHQ010000074.1:1454982-1467524 GCA_032361165.1 Enteromius paludinosus
GGCCCCCCGAGCCCAGGAGGAATGCACACTTGGGTACCCCCCTCCAAAAAAAAGTCACTGGCATTGAAATTGCTGTCTCGACAGAACTGATCACCAGGAAAATGTGCACAGTTGCAAACCCTCATTATCAGTACCTGTTCTTCCTCCAGAGAGGGCTTCTTCATGTCTTTAGTTTGAATTCACATTTTCACAAATTAAGACCTCGAAAAGTTTTAAATCAGAATTAATTCAAAAAGATGTGTTATTAAATGTTGCATGCATTGCCAAATATGCAGCTTCAGTATTTTGTCTTGTTTTCGAGTAAAACATAGGATCCAAACATTCTTAAATGAAGATAAAAGATAAATTAATTTGAGATGCAATCAGACGTTCTAAACATATTTTCCTGTTTTCTGAGATATATATATATATTTATGTGTGTTTTCCATTTGAATTAAATAGATTTATCTGACCTCACCGGCAGAAATGAGCTTGTTTTAATCATAAAATCAATTTTCAATCATTTTTTCATAAAATAAGACTTTATGGGGGAATTAATTAAAAAGTAATAGAGGTCTGTTTTAAGTATTTTGGAACAGTGCTAATGTAAGATATTTACATTTAAAAAAATACTGACATGATGTGAGCAGTAGTGAACATGAATGAACAGCGAACTACATTTATTACACTATTAATGTTGTTCATTGTTTGTTTGTGTAAGTTAACAGTGTCTTTCCTTTATTTGGGCTGACATTTACTTTCAAGAAATTGTACACTTGGGAAAAAAAACAAAAAACTGTGCAGACTGTTAAGGGTCTTCCAGAAAGGTGACATTACATCACTGAAGTCACTTAATTTAGTGATGGTGTCATTGTGACCACAGCTCGACTGCTGGATGCCAAACCTTCTCCACTGGCTCTTACACTCGTTCCCTGAACATACTGCTCCAAACAGACACGTGCAGCCAGACGCTGCTTTATACAGACACTTAGCGCTGTCTGCCTGACTTCAATTATTCATGATGCTTGCTCAGTTGCCATTATATGTGATGGGAAATAGTTGCTCTCTCAGAAAGAAGGATGTCTGTGGAGGTCAAGCAGCTAAATAGACTGCTGTCGATGAGTCGTTGTTTACCGACACGTCCATCTGTACATCGGCTAGTTGTTGTTAAGTGGACTCGTCTGTGTAAGTCTGCAGGTGTTTCATGCCCTCATTAAGCTCACCTGAAGCGTGTAAATCATTGCTCTGTTTGTGATCCTGGGTTATCTGTTTGTCTGACCGGTGGCGGGTGGAGCAGTGACTAAAACATCTTATATTAAGAGATTGACTTGCGATTAGATATAACACAGGATTCAGCAGAGAAATGTGTGCTATACAGAGGCATACGTGGGTGTATTTCATATGTTTTCGAGAAAAAAGGACATTGCATGACTCTGAAAGTGTCATATGGAGGTGTGCGCTGCACTTTTTCTTAGTCATTGCACATCTCTTAATTTAAATATCACTTCATTTTGGCAGGTTTGTTCATTTCACAATCTGAAATAGACTTTATTAATCATTAAAAAATCTAATTATCCGTTCTGTGATATCACTGAATGTTTTATGTGTTCATTTTCTTCACGAGTCACTCATGACTGATTTGGTGGACAAATGTTTTTCACATATTTTTAATAATTAGTGGAGCGGTTTTGTTTATACATATTCCAGAAAATTACTTTAGCTTAAATAAGGCTTTATAATAATTATATAGTAAGGGTAAAGTGTTTAAGTTTAATGCATGTCTCTAAGTTATAAATTAGGAAGTATTTGTTGCTGTTTACTGTAAGTGTATAATAGTAAAAAGTCATTGGCGTGAATGCCATGAATTTTAATTAAAAAAATTCAAACCATGGTAATCATAAAATATGTGTATTGTATGCGATTTGATATTTAATGTGTGTGTGTCTATACACACACACTCACACATACTCAGAACAGTCTTCTGCAGAGTCTCTAAAGCAGCACAAACATTAGGTCTCTCCTCGATCGCTGACGCAGTGATGGAGAGAGACCGAGCCACTGACACTAAAGCTTTAGAGGTATGCGGCCGGGTGCCGTCAGATGCAGAAATGCATAATAAATTTAATTATGGTTTTTAGATAAACATTTTATTTATTCATCATGACGTGGGGAATGGGCTCAGGCTTTTGAAAGTGGCTCTAGGGAAGCTGACAGCAGCTCATTGGAGAGAATGAGGAGAGAGAAATACAGCTGATTAGTTAAAATAATGCGGTCAGGCTTTTCTAAACCTAGTACACTGGCCGACTGTATGCTCTGGACACAGACGGCTGGATCTGCTTGCAAATCAGGCTGCTTAAAGGGACACTTTAGGGACCAAAACATTAAAACAGTCTTCATTGACTGACCCTCAAGTTTCTGGTCTTTTGAATGCAGCAGAAAACAGAAAGGGGAGTAAGTGATTTGTAGATTTGGATGAACTGTCCCTTTAAAGCTGTGTAGATTTTCTTTGATGTATAATATTTCATGTTGTTATGACTTAAAAAGTTTTTTTTGCCCTTCCACAAATTAAGGTCTTAAATCAAAGAAGAAAATCTTGAATTAATAAAGTCATGGCATTTAATGTTGCATGCAGACACATTTTTCAAAAACTTTTTTATTTATTTGTCTTAAAGTCATGGGGATATGTTGTAAGTTATAGCTAATAAAACACATTTTGTGGGTCCTAGACATTTACATTTAAAAAAAATAATAATGTGTCCTTCATTCTGTTCCTTAATTTCTCTTCACTTGCTCTAAAAAGAATTGAGTGTCTTGAAACCTGCTGAAACCCTGACCGATTCAACTGTATGGAAACCAGTTGTTGGATACAAACCCTGCCGTGCTCTCAGAGTTTGCTGGCCTGGGAATCTCTGTTTGTCCAGCGTTCATGAAACCTTTGCCAGTTAGAGGCATTGAAATTTTTGTAGCTGAAACATACTGACACCCATATAAATATAACCGCATGCAGCAGAGAGTGTTGTGTGTTGGTCAGACAGATGCAGTAAATAGACCTCACACACACTGTGGCCACGTGTGTGTGTGTGTGTGTTTAATGGACTGTTGTTACTAATGTTTCAGGCACAGAAACCGCTCCAACAGCAGCTCCTCCAGAGGGTCTGGTCACAGGAGGCGGAGCCGGAGCGCAGACAGGGGGCGGGGCCACAGGTCCCACAGGTCTCAGTCCCGCAGCCGAAACAGAAGGTAAGGACAAGCACACTGATATGAAGTTATGAAAATAACTGGCCCTCAGCATTGGTGGAATGAATTTAAGAATGGCCTTTCAAACTAGACATATACATTTGCTTCTTTGAAGGAAACAAGTGATTTTACAGTTTTTAAGCAGGAAACTTCAGGTTATTATACATATAAAAAAAATCAATCATATCATCACATTTATTGGTGGACAATAGAACAGACCAAAAACTGAGCCGTATCTACACTGAGGGAAGAAAAAAACTGGAGTAGGATTTACTTTGGCACAACTTAGCCTCACCCCTGTGCGTCTTTTTGTCTGTTGTATGATTTTGTCTGTGTTAATATATACATCATACAGGACAAGAAGCACAAAATAATAAATACCAGTGCCATTTAATCATAAAATAATAATTTTTATTTTTTTTTACTATTGTTCACCTGATAGCACAAGACTTTGCCTCAATGGAGAAAAAACTTTCCCCCTGTTTTCTACTTCTTTAAAAAACGTTTTTTAATTAAATGTTTTAAATTGAAATGGTCAAACTTTATTTTCTCACCATTAACCAACCATTAACTATGACTTTTATCTCAATAAACGGATTTGATGCCTTATTAATAATTAGCAAGGTAGTTGTTAAGTTTAGGCATTGGATGGGATTAGGGATGTAAAGTATGTTTATGCAGAATATGTGCTTTTTACTAATATACAGCATACGTTAATACTAGCTGATAATGAGAATTGGTCACTATACTCAAGTGTTACCCGTGTAATTATTATTGTGTATTTGTATGATCATCAGAGTGTGGTTTGTGTGAATGGGAGCCTTATTTACTTATTTATTTATTTATTAAACAACAAAAAAAGACAAGAAGAAGATTGGTTAGTTACCATACTAACCATACGTCTCGGGGGGGGGGGGGAATTTTTAATTAATATTTTAAAATTAATATATTGCTTGAGCTTTATTTTTTCCAATTAAAAAAGTAATTATTGCATTATGTAAACATAAACAAACTGGCATTTAAAGGGTTAATTTTTTTTGTATTTATGATCAAGGCTGGTGTTTTTGAAAATGACAAACAAGGGTTAACCCAGAAGTTTCACATATGCAAAGAAGAATGTGCTCCAATAACCAGCTATAAAAAAAAAAACTTTTTTTTTTTCCATAAAATGTTATTTGTTTTCTTTACAGACCAAATGTCATTTTTATTTGATTAAAAACGACACACATCATCATCAGCAGTGATGATTTTCCGCCCCCTTCCCCCTCATTTGGACTCAAATGCTAACATGTGCTTGGCTAATTAGCGTATGACAGGTTGCCATTAAAGACCTTCTGTTCGCAGAGCCACTCACTCTCACAGCTGCTTGTCCTGCGCACATAGATACTCACACTCATTACAGGGGTTATTAGTGTAGATTATTATTGTTTTTGTCTGTATTAATTAAGTACTGGCACAAGCACCCTTGGGTCAGTCCACATTTGTCTGCCCTTGTGCCTGTTTGGAGCTCAGAAGAAAAAGGGGCACTTAGGTTGATGAATTAATTCAATTAAAACATGATTATCCATCGGCTGTTTATTTCATTTTTTATTGAAAGTAAACTCTCATGCACTCAGGAATAAGAACTGTAGGCTTTTTAAAGGTAGGCTATTTCATTAACATTGCAGATGTGTGTAAATGAAGGAGAGCTTTGTTACAGGCTTTAGAAGTGGAACGATGTCTTTCATAATGCCTTTTGTTTACTTGTGTTCGGCTGCAGTCGTTTGAATAAGTTGGGAAATTATTGATATATATGTATCTTAATTAGACTGACACAGATAAACAGGGCTGTTAGCAATTGAGTTAAGGGTTAAATTGGGTGCAGATTTTGTAATAACTCCTGCCCGATGGGAATTAGATAATCTGGGTTAATAAATGTTGAAAATAGTAGATATTCTGCACTGATAACTAAAATGCTCTCCACGATCGAGTTATCAGCCATGCCCACTGCAGCCTTAAATAAGGTACTTAACTTAAGGTGACTTGGATGAAAGCATTTGCTAAGGAGAGAAAATGGCTTTTTCACAGCCGTTGGCCTGCGAGTCTGTATGATGTCAGAGTTTGGTTTGTTTAGTTTATGTGAAAGCTGTTTTCTGAGCTCAAGCTCGAATGTAATAGATTTATTAGTTTCTCAGGTTTCTTCTCGTTCACTGTTGACTACTGAGGTCATGTTTGGCACAGTGTGTTTTGTAATTCCATTCTCTATTTGAAAACAGATGGGAAATATTTGGAAGAATCAGCACATGATGGCACTGTGCAGGCTAACGTGTGTTCGGTTTTGAAAGTCCGACACAAATCCTTGCGTTGGTCACATGTTCATCGATTACACATTGGATGTATGTTACAGGCTTTGTCCTAGGTAGTGTTTAAGGGCTGTCGGCTGATTGAAATTTGAAATCAAATTGATTACACAATGTGTTAATTAATCACACATCAAATTTGACTGAGCAATAATAATGTACATTAAATAATGTAAAGCCTCTATTGTGAAAAGAAGGATATAGAAATAACAAAATGTAGCTTTAGAAAGAAGTATTTCTTTATGCTCTTTTTTTCATTTTATTTTTAAAATGTTTTATTTTTAAGTGAGATATCCCTTTAATTAGTTTAATTAATATGGGTTTATTTTTTTTAATGTTCAGTTGTTTTTCGGTAACACCTCAGAATAGGGGGTCAGAATAATGCGTTAGCTAAGCATTAATTAATGGTTAATTTGTTCATAATTAAGCATTAGTTGAGCAAAAACACACTAGTAATTAATGATTAACTTAACAGTTTAAGGGCCCGAATTATGCATTAGTTAAGCACAAATAAACTAGTAATTTATGATTAACAAGTATGCATCAGTTGAACATGAACACGTGTATAACTAATGCTTATCTGTACATATAGTAAGGGCATATTATCCATTATTTACAATTCATTAGTCATTTTAAAGACTATAAACAAAAATAAAAACTCTAAATACATTTATGCTATGTACAAAAATAAGCTAGTAATTAATAATTAACTAATATATTTATATATTAACTAATGTAATATATTATGTATATAATATTGTTTTTTTGTTGTTATTGTTATGATGTTTAATTACTGCTGGTTTGCATATTTATAGCTAAAATATTGTAATAAAGACTATTTGACCCCCTGTTCTAAATCTACATTATGACACTTATTGAATGATATTCAAGTTTATTGATTAGGATAAGCTAGTAATTAAGGCTAAACTACGATTAAAATAGTGCTAATAAATAGAATTTGACCCCCCTATTCTAAAGTAAAACTTAAATCGATATTAATTATGGCACCTATTGAGTAATATTCAAGTTTATAGACTATAAGGTAATAATTTATTACTAATTTAGTGCTAATAAAGGAAGTTTGATAAATGTTTGTTTTTAAAATGACTAATTGATTGTAAATAACGGCTAATATGCCCTTATTATCTGTTCAGGTACTCATTAGTTCTATGTGTGTTCATGCTTAACTGATGCATAATTGTGAACAAGTTAATTAGAAATTACTAGTACTAACTAATGCATTATTCTGGACCCTTAAAATAAAGTGTTACCGTTTTTTTTTTATATGTTGATATGAAATTACGTTTAATTAAATTACTCTAAATGAGAAATTAAAACTGCTAGTGGGTGGCAGTAAATGCCTTAAAGTAGTCATGCAAAGCCAATTTTCCACAAGCTGATATGATTCTTTAGGGTCTTAATGGAAAGTCAAATTTCTCAAGGGTAGTGTAAAAATCATCCTGTCATAAACTGTTCTGTGTACTTCCCCTTTAAATCTTCACGAGCTCCGCTGACCCCGCCCCTCTTTTCCGAGTTGCTCTCGGAGGATCTTTTTTAGCTGTATTCATAGTGAAACTTGCTAATTAGCACATTATTAGGAAAGGCGATTTGCAAAGATTCATTAAAATACATTTTTCTCACTGCTTCTGTAGGAGAGGCTGGATCATGAATGATTCACGTGATCATAAACGCATTTCGGTTGATTTAAGGGCGCGCTTCCCTTAAGCACCAAACGTAACGTTACTCCTCCGCGTCTTCAGTCACTCAGATGTCGGGAGTACATCACTGCTGCGATGTTCATTAATACATTCAACAACAAAACACCTCAATCTCTGAGGAGTCTTGCTTGTCTCTGCGTCTTGGTCTGATGACGGCTCACTCAGGGCGGGTCTGAGGTAAGACACCAGTTCTGTCTGTGTGACACGCTGCTGTCAGTCAACTATTGCGGGAGTGATGATTGACAGCATCAATTGATGGCTCAGTTGAGAAAGGGGAAAACATTTACAGAGATTGTAAAAGAACCACTGATTGGATATTTATCGTTATAGGATAGTTCTGTACAGACACTGATAACATATATTTCAGGTAAGACAGCTTATACAAGTGTTTCAACCTCTAAAGGACCCTTTAAAGAATAAGTCATTCATTTATTCATTCATTCAAGGCTCTGTATGGACGGACCATCGAATCATTGGTTCACCCGATTATTTCAAAATGCAGATTCATTCAGAAATGTTGTTTTGCTCAGAGATGCATTACAGTTCTGATTTGGCTTTAATATATGTGTTGGCAAAACTTAGCAAAAACAGACAATATTGTGTCTAAAATATAACGCAATATTTGAGTTAAGTTTAGTGAAGTGTTGTGTAAAATTAATATCACATTTTCTCTTGTGCTGTTTGGGACACAAACATCATACGTGTGAAACTGATCAACT
Source organism: Enteromius paludinosus (assembly GCA_032361165.1). Classification (NCBI taxonomy): domain Eukaryota; kingdom Metazoa; phylum Chordata; class Actinopteri; order Cypriniformes; family Cyprinidae; genus Enteromius; species Enteromius paludinosus. The sequence goes on from JAUMHQ010000074.1 coordinate 1,462,975, forward strand.
ATATCATATTCATTTTTAAGTGAAAAAAAATAGTTTTTTTTAATTAATAGGATGTTTTATGTTAATATGCAATTAAATTGTACTCTAAATACCAAATTGAAACTGCTAGGGTTATTCATTCATTAAATTGATTTGTTCAAACGGCTGATTCATTCAGGAAGGAAGTAAATGACTCTTTATGAATGGACCATTGATTCATTGGTTCACCCAATTTGTTCAAAATGCAGATTCATTTAGAAATTGCATGCATTGCAGTTCTGCTGTGGCTTTAATATTTGTGTGAAAGTAATTTAACTATCATATATAAATATGAGACAAAAAATCTAAAGTGAATTTGTTCAGTTTAGGGCCATATACTGTATGCAGTCATCATGCAGTGAGTTGTTGTCTATCATAAGTATTTAATTAGTTTAATGCAGTAAATAGGCAGCCCTATAAAGTGTATTTTCTGTACCACTTCAATTTTAGAGACCAATTCTCACTATTAACTAGTTAACTTATTAGCAAAAAGCATATTGACTGTTAATGAGTACTTATAAACCTTATTCTGCATGACCACATTTCAGATCCACCCCATACCTAAATTTCACAACTACCTAACTATTAGGAGTTTATTGAGACATAAGTCGTAATTTAACAGTAAAATGTGACCCTATTTCTATGTGTAACACTTTTTTCATTCAGCATCTGTAGTGGGAAACATACGGTACAGTAATTGCAGCTGTCTTAAACCATATTTTAGTGAAACCTCTAATGTGCACTTTAATGTAAGTTACGTTGTTTACTGCTGACTGTAAAATTGGAAGAAAATCATTGTGTTTTGGATATTAAATCAGGATTTTTACTGCCCTAATGAAAGCACTTTAGCAGGTTCTGAATGAATGACTAGCTGTATTACTAGTGACTTAAGCGGGTTAGATGAAAGCCCTCTCGTTAACAGTAAGCGTTCGTATTAGTTTTTGCTGTATTCTTTATTTTGAGCCATGTTATTGGATTTTATTTCTCTCAGGTTGAGCCTGAACGAGCCTTAAACATGCGATGGGCTAGACAGAGCGAAACGGGTTACCTGGGTCGGGCCTGCGATCTGTCACTGTCGCGTTAAAAAGGTTTGGGTCTAATAATGGCGTTTGGGATGAGGCAGACTGATAAATCAGGTGTGAATTGAGTGGACAGCTCTCTTTGATTGATACACTGACAGGATATGAGCAAGTGCCGTACCAGATAGAGAATATGAGAACGGGAAAGAGAAGAAAAGAATGGGGCCCACAGAAAAAAAAAAAAAAAACACAAGGAGTGGAGGATATTATTCAGAGAATGAGAACAATAACTGCGGCATGGAAATATTGCGGGAAAGAAGATTAGGGCAGTTCAGTTGGGCATATTACACTCCTTGGCCCCGTAAATAAATAAAAAAATAAACAAGTAATGCAAGAGAAATATAGAAAGTTAGAACGGTGTGGATTCACTTCGCTCTGCTCTTCTCCAGACTCTTGGATTTTTTTTGCCCTTGGCATGTAAAACACACACGAGTAGCTGATGAGCATTAGATGCTAATATCTATTCCCTTTAATCGAGCTCAGCACTTAATGCATAATACTGGGAACTAACCATTGTTGAATGCTTTTCTCTTGCATTAATGCTTATTCACTAAACACCTACTGTAGTGTGCAGTAGCGTCAGTATTTAAGTGATGTTATTAACTTTCTTTTTTCTGCCTTCTTTTATGTAAATTGTGATTCATTCATAAAAATTTGCTCAGAGCAATTGAAACCAGGGGGTAAATAAGCATAGCCTAGGCTTAATATGAAAAGAGACGTTTGTGAGCAGACGTCATGGCTTTTAGTGGCTGCGGTTCATTCTCAGTGAATTTGCACATCGATTTCTTACATGAATAATTGGGGTATCCGGAATGTTCTTAGATATTGGAAAAATAAATGGCTGTCTTAAAGGAATAGTTCACCAAAAAAAAGAAACGTCATCATTTACTCACCCTCAAATCTTCCAAATCTGTAGATGGCAGCAAGTCTCTGTCCTAATAAGTAAGTCATTAGTTACGTTTCCATCACCAGGTTTTTATGCACATTTTGAAGTATCGCCTCCGAACAGATAAAAATGTTTTTTTAATTAAAATTATAAAAAAAAAGTTATTATATTTAGTGGCCTCTTCTACTTTACTTGGTCATACTGGTGATATTTAGTGACTAGGGATGCTCATTTCGGTTATTCCTCGTAACCGACAACTGACGCTTGTTCACCGATTATTTACCGGTTATTGTTAGCCTGTGACTTGTTAAAAATAGTAATATTAATATAAAAGATGGCAATGTCCACAAAACTAAGTCTTACCACTTTCTGACATGACAGGAGTCCAGTCGAGGCGCGAGTTCTTTCATCAGACCTTCATTAACCGACAGCAGCGCGCGCGGAAAGCGGAGCATATGAATCACGCACAGAACACAAAACTGACGAGAACGGCTCCGGCGGAACACTGACGAGATCTAATAACACAATAACGCTAGAAGCGCGTTTGTGCAGCAGAGCGCGTGTTCCTGTTCCGTTCACACAGCGCGTGTGTTCCGCGAACGCGGTCGAGAGTCCTGAACATTTCCCAGTGAGTTCCGTTACAGAACGCGTTGTCACTTCCTGTTCTCAACAACTGTGTTCTGCTGCTGTGTGAATGTGGCCAATAAAACACAATGTTATATAGGCTATGAGTTGGTAAAATACTGAAATAAATAAATAAATAAAATGACCTTTTAAACCGTTTAACTGATTGTATTAATCGGTTAAACTACAAATCGGTCGGTTAACGGTTAAAATGAGCATCCCTATTAGTGACAGTTAATCAGGAAATGATGATTTGTTTTCTTTGACTTCTTGGATGTTTTTATGCAATGTTCTAGTTTTGCACACAAGTTAAGTCCACAACTTTGGATGGAAATTTAGCTTTTTTCTCAAAATGGCTGATTCATTGAGGAACAAAGGAAGTGACTTATAATAATAATAATCATTGACTCACCAGTTTCATCTGCGTTCTAAGCTGGGTTTTTAAAAATGTATGGAAATGCCACTATTATGGATTTCTGAAAATGAGATTTCATGCAGTGTGACCTCAACATGAAACATTAGCATATTGCCCGCCTACTCATTGGTATAGCCACAATCTTGTGTTGTGTCCCTGTCATTTTACTGAAGACGACTGCAGTGTTTCCCTCAGACGTACACTCAGTGTGAGGTGGGGCTTCCCCCATTTGTTTGATTTTCACGTTGGTCTGAATGAAAATGCAGATTCATTCTTCTCCGCTTGGTGCTGCTGTAAGTGTGTTAAAAAAGCGCTTTTCCCAGTAACACTGTACACGAAGCAGCACTGCGGACACAAAAAGAGGACGCAAAGGAGGGATTTGGAAATAATAATCCATTTATTTTTGTAAAATTTGTTTCAGATGGTCAAATAGTCAGGCTTCAGTCATTGAGCAAATGATGGAGAAATAAATGCATATTCATGCATGTCAGCTAATTGTTAGGGACTCCGAGAACCAAAATATGAACTTTCATTACCTATAATAGGGGCACTTCATTCATTTTCCATCATAGCACAAAAAAAAAGGTAAATCGACAGCCCTGGAAGTAACCCGTTTTCATAATTCTTTACCAGTAGGTGGTGCTGTGCAGAATATGTAGCTTCAGGTCAGATCACATGTATCAGGTCTCAGTGCACCAAAGCTTTGCAGAGAAACAATCCCAAGTATCATTTGGTCTGCGTGTCATCAGATTAATGAAGATGCTTCTTAATAACAATTTCTGAAACATCTGAGCAATATTGTAGGAGGTAAGTTTTTTATTTTTTTATTCAAGTGTAGAAATCTCTGCTTGAGCTCTGAAAGGAAACTACATATACATTTTGCTGTTAGGCCTTATGGTTCAAAAGCAATTACCCTAAATATCAGTGCAACTCTAGAGGCATTTAAAGACTGACCCCAAAACTTCCGATTGAAGCTCAAAGCCTCTTCTATCTCTGAGCCAATGTTCAGACCTTTTGACTCATTGATTCTGTGGGCTATCATAGACTTTATTTCAATAACAATAATCAGATAACTAACAGATTCAAGTGTCCCTAAGCTTGACCTGCACATTAAATACTTAAATACTTATTTAAAAAAAATATTTGAAGACGGGTCTTCAGTGTTTATCAGGGCAAGGATCCTTCAGGCAATAGAGATATGGAGCAGGGACCCCTTGAAACGAAATGTATCAAGCAGAGCTACATATTAGACATACCTTCAAATATTAATAGAAACTCTCCATAAAGCCTAATGATTAAGACACGATTACATTTGTTACATTACAATCCATGAGTTGTTTGGGTTTGTAAATACTCTTTTTGGATTTATAGGGTCTCTTAACTAGTTGCTCATTAGAATGCATTTCACTGGAATAATAGCCATTTATTAATTATTCTACACAAGCTTATTCTACAGGGTGGGCCATTTATATGGATACACCTTAATAAAATGGGAATGGTTGGTGATATATCAAAACACCACCCATCT
>JAUMHQ010000074.1:1504267-1528198 GCA_032361165.1 Enteromius paludinosus
GCCCCGCCCCTGATTCTACAGCACTGCCTCTTTAGCCCCGCCCCCTGATTCTACAGCACTCTGTTTAGCCCCGCCCACTGATTCTAAAGCACTCTGTTTAGCCCCGCCCCGCGATTCTAGCACACTCATCTGTGAGGAATGTACATTGTCAAACATACACTATTAGCCAATCACGGTAATGGGAGTTTACTTGGAAAATCTACAGTCTACAATCCTCCATGCCTATTCAAATGAGACGCCTTGTGATGAGAGGGGTTAAAAACAGGACAGAAGATAGCCTATTTTGTGTGTGTGAAAATCTTAAGTAGATCTTAGAACAGTACAGAATAAACATAGGCCGTCCATGACCCCTTTAAAGTTAAAGTCATTGCATAATATTGTGGATTGTGTGAAAATCTGAAATAGAAATTCTGTCCCTGTAAATTATTATTTGTGTAGATAATAGTTATTAATAGTAAACTAGTGTTCATTTAAACTGCAGTTTTAGTTATTGTATAAAGTTGTATAAATATAAAGTTATTGTATGGATTACTGCCATATGGTCCAAACATCTTTAGATCTCACAGACTGGGACATTTATTTATTCTTTTTGGAGCATTTAAATTTTTTCGATCAAATTAAATGAACATTTTAGCCAAAAGTCTGTGCCATTACTTTACCTTGTCTTTTTGAACCCATGAAAGCTCCAGAAAGAGTAAATGAATGGTGTTGTCTGGACCATCGCTCTTCAGAACATCCTCTTTATTCAGTAGAGTAGAAATAAAATGAAATATTGGTGTACAATGACATTAAGACGAGTAAATGGTAATCCCTTCAAACACTCATCTGACAAATGAACGCTTGTCTGCTCCAGAAGCTGCCAGCTCTGACCACACAGGAGACGCAGAAGAAAGCTTGTGTTGCCATCTAACCCTGAAGTCTTTCTTTCTCTCCTTTTGTCTCTTATGATGGACCGGTGGAGAGTTTTCCTGGTGTGTAATGGATTTCGAATCTCTGCTGTGCTAGGATTATGCTAAGAGCCCAGTTTTGTTGTTTCTAAAGCTCTCTATCCCACCCTCTCCGTGTCTCTCGCTCTCTTTTTAGAGACTTGAGCTCTAAAAGAAGAAGGGTTTTGATCTGATTATAGACTCACAGGCCAGCCTTTGCTATTATCAACCTACTTATGCTGAGATGTGATGGCGGCGGCCTTATACCAGCGCGCTGTGTGTGTGTGTGTGTATCTGCCTGCCCCTCCTCTCTGAACAGTTTAACAGAAAAATCAAAAGGGCCAGCAGTGCTATACACTCAGGAACACAATTTCAATTTCAATTCAGTGCCGCTGCTAAGTACGTGATATGGAGATGACAATCAACCTTCTTGTCCTCTATTTTATTGCACAGCCAAGTCTATCAGTCTGCCACGCTCTCCTCAGCTCTCCTGTCATTTCCCTGCCACACAGGAAGCCGGAGAGACAGGAAGAGACATTGATGAGTGGATCATGTGGATGAAGGATGCGTCTCTCCATTATCATCATCTTCTTTAATAAACCCACCATGAGTTTTTTTTTGTTTTTTAATCAGGCATCAAACAACATATGAGCACTCACTGACACCGTAGACGGGGCATAATGTGACTTGTATTAATTTTTCATATTGCTTACAAACTCTGTTTATGAGTCCCTGGATGCATGTAAATCTATTGAAGGACCACCAAAACAAAATCAGGAACCTACAATAGCACAACGCAGCACTTTAAAATTCTTTAAAACACTTACCATTATGATTGGCTAGCATCTTTGCGTTTAAAATGATTGACACCCTCTCACCAAAAACTCACCCAACACAAAAAATTAAGATGGCTATGGAAATAAATCAAGGTTAAATGAAACAACAGAATCATATATAGATGGAAACACGGTGCATTAAGAGCTGGGGTGTGAAAACTTTTTTCATTTGAAGATCAAGGTTAATTGTACTTAATTTGTCTTACGGAAACATGCAAGTATCTGGTTGAAATGGCCCTGCAGATCATGCTTTGACCCGTGTCTAGACACCTGTGTGGCGCTGCGAGGGTTAAGTGGGCCAGAACTGAAGCCCTGCCTGTTGAAGCTGCACGTTAATGCATCTGTTGAGCGCTGGACTGAGAGCTTGATCTCTGCTTTTACATCTGAGCTCTTACATTACCCTTTACTCATCTTGGCCATGTCAAGTAGTCTGATGAAATGACAGAGAGAGAGGCGTTTCATAACAAATAAATAAAAAGCATAATGGGTTTATTTGAAACTTGACCACAAATGAGTGTTGATTTGCTACTTGGGCTTTAATTAATTCTGCCGTACCTGAGCAGAAGACAAGATGACAGACAGAGAGATGGAGAACAGGAGCTTTCAGAAGAGAAAGATAATAACACATGGAGATGATGTAGCGGGACTAAACACACACACACCTGTCAGTCAGGGCCTCTTGTATTTGACGGATTGGTCAGACGTTTCCTATTTGGCACTATTGACTTGTAAGCAAATGGCTGGCATTGCATCGAGCTCTGTTAACACTTTGACTTGTTTGTCCTCTTTTACTTAATTAAGTCGAGATAAATAATGGCCTCTTTACGGGAAGCCATGCAGAGGTAACATTTTTTCCCCGTCCTCCATGCTGACTCCTCGTTCATTGACCGATTTCTTCTTTATTAGCTCTCTTTGTTTTTGAGGTTCTCTCTGTTTGGCTCTTATGTCAGCTTTCAGGGTTGAAGGTGAGGTTTAAATTCTGTTACAGTTTAAATGTGGATCATTTGGTAAAGCTTTCATTTACTCACCTCTATATCATCATAAATTTGTATTCCCTCTCTTTTTCTCATTGAACGCAGAAGAGGTTTAGTAGAATATTTTGGGTACCACTTTATATTTGGTGGCTTTAACTGCTACATATTTTTTTTTTTGCATACCTTGATGTAACTTACATTTATAATTACACTGTCCCATCCCTTAAACCAGTGTTTCCCAACCCTGTTCCTGGAGGCACACCAACACTACTCATTTTCCAACTTTTCCTAATCAAACACACCTGAATCATCTCATCGGCTCATTAGTAGAGACTCCACGACCAGAAATATATTGGTCAGATAAGGGAGACATCCAAAATGTGCACTGTTGGTGTGCCTCCAGGAACAGGGTTGGGAAACACTGCCTTAAACCTACCCATACCAACAAACCTGTCTCTAACCTTACCCGTATCTACCTCAATAACAGCAGAAGTGTTTTGCAATACAATATGAACACAATACATCTTTCTTATTTTTTTGATTTATATCGTTTTTTAAACACATAAGGCTGCCTGATATAAAGTGTGACCTTAAACACTATTCAAAACTATTTATTAAATTCAAATTGTGCCTGCAGACCAATCACAAAGCCATTTCCAGTGTTAAGGGTAACACATGGCAAGTAATGCAAGTTACATTTTCAAACAAATTAGTAGGATCACGCATTACTTTTAAATTTTTAAAACTAAACATCGGAGTTACTTTTTCAAATAGGTAGCGCTTGTTACTTTGTTTATCGACAGCTCTTCTGTCTCAATGTTGAGAGAAGTCGGGACTGATATGCTGAGACCCTTCCTTATTCATTTCACTTTTTTGTGTGAAAGGGCCTTTACAGCTGCCAACATATACATTTGTGTTTTGTTAATTAAAAAAGCAAGCAAACCCAGCCTAGGCGACAAAATGTAACACAAAAGTAAAATAATGCATTACTTTCCTGTTACCATCATCCAGCTTCATTCAGTTCAGCTTTTGTTTTCATCCAATGGTGTCAGTCAATCAAGTCGTATCAATAAATTACTGAAAGCTAAGTGTTTTTCAACAGTGGTGCATAACAGAAGTAGAGGGGGGGAACACTTGTATCTTATTTATAACCTAAAGGGTGCATCTTTTAGTGGTGCATTTCAGTGTGTTTTAAAAGGATATGACCCCAGTGGCGGGTTTTGCTAAAATAACAGCACATGAGATACCTGACACAGAAGCACACAGGAGTGTTGTTTTTGGCCAGTGTTTTGGCTGGAGTTGGTTTATGGTGAATGAGGTCATCCTAAGCTGATCCACAGACATTATAGCTCAAGGTCAACACTCATCTTGTTTCATCTTCCGCCACTGTCCATTAAAACAATATAAAACGTTTCACGACACGCATCTCTCCCGCGCAAATTGTAAACCAGCCAAACAACCCCTGACACATTTTCAGTATTATTACATTAAACCGAGTTTGATTGATAATGTAATATTGGGCAAAGGCAAAACATCAATCATGGCAAGTATATTAATTATTTAATATTGCAGTGTAATGCAGGAATCGATGTGAGTGTGTTCAGAGGGATGAAAATCTGTGCTCCCCGCAGACCTGCAGGAAATGGACAGATAAAAAATAGAAAGATGTAGCTTAAAAAAATGAAAAGGTGAAGATGTACCAGTTCAATAAAAATTTATATTCATTTGCCGATAATGTCTTCCTGTGTCTGCACTCAGCAGTGCTGGGATTTGGTTTGAAGGCTCTAATTGAATTAGGACGCTTTTTTTCGGCACAGATGTGTGCCAAAGAGAGACGGATACAATTAGAAGAATACAGGGGAAGCCGCTAAATGACCAAAAAAAAAAAAAAAAGAGAGAGATGGAGGGAGGGTGCAAATATAATAAGCGCTTGTGAAATTGAATAAGTGATTATAAAACGAAAACAGAATTAGTGTGATGAGGGGAAAGAAAAGAGAAGAGAGGAATGGTTTGCCTCTAATTGTTCTTCATTAAAGGATTACAGCTCTCTGTCACCACCTCTAACACAGTTCTGCTGCTTTAGTGTGTTACATTACAATACCTGTCAGCTCGCGCTGCTCTTGAGCCGCTGAGATGGAAATGGTCGCCCAGAAAAGCCCCCGTCAGGTAGTGAAAGAAGTACAGTTGCTGAAGAAGGAGAGATGGATGGATGGATGGCCTTAACCTTATTGAGAGGCTTGAGGATGTTCTGGTCTCTTGAAGCGTCTTGGAGACGTTGCCATAGTTCTTCTGGCTTTAGTTGTTCTCTTTCTTCTTGTCACTCCAGACTGGATGATGGTCAGATCAGATCTCTGTGTGGAGCACAAAAATCTCACTAGAGCATACTAGTGGTGTAAGACCTTTGCACAGAAATGTACCTGGATATATATGACATGGTTGTTTGAGAAATGGATAGACGCTGCGTCAGTTACGGTTAAAATAATTATTGCCCGTCATGCATACAGTACAAGCCAGAAGCATACTAACCACTTCACTAATATGCCAGTCCTAATTCATACATATTTGCTGGTTTTTTGAACATGTGTATCAATGAATTAATGAGACAGTGAATGGTTGTTTAATGTAAACACACCCACACAGCATCTGTGTGCATCATTATTCTCATGAAGACCAGCTGTCTTTAACCGGTGGCGTTTTCTCTCCAAGTCTCTCCACTTGTAATTGTTTTACAGAAAGTAAAAGCCCTTTTGAAGTCTCCTGCCCTCCTGGAGCCCAGAGAGCATTTATTGATAAATACGGTGATTATGGGTGATTTACAATGGAGCAAATTTGTTCTTGTGTTGCAGGGAAACAGTGAACATCAAAGCTGGATTAGAACATCTGGTAAGTTCTGCTTCTTCCCCTCCCTTCAGTGTTTCCTCAATCTTTGATATCTGCATCCAAAATGAATGTTCAGCAATTGCCTTTGAGTAGCTTGAGCTGTCAGACAGACTCGGAGGTCTCTCTCGAACTCCCACACGATTGCCTGGGTTTTCACGACATGTCATGTCATGCCGTTTTTTTTAATTTTTGCTTTTGTCTTTTTCGCTAAAAGGTGTGGTGTTAAACAATTTCTTTCCTCTGTCAGGATGAAGTGTGTGTTTTGTTTTATGAGTCAGTAGGGCGATTCAGAAATGGATTCAGCAGAGGAGCGTGTGCTTGTTTTGATCTGTATCCTCAAGCTGTTCGGTTTCCAGTTGAACGTTCACTCGCTGTACGGCTCTCAGACTCATGTCAGGCACACGGTACCTCTGAACACATCTGGAGAGATCACAGTGTCCTCCCTTTTCTACCTGCCTGTCTCCGTCTCTATGGATGTAGGGCACGCTGTTGGCCCTTAAAATGAGCCCTGGGGAGTGTTTAAAAATGTAACGTCCAACATTTCCTGGGTTTTCTGTAGCCTTTCTAATCCAGGGTCAGAGTGTCATGCACTGGAGTTAAAGGGCTGCTTTCCTCCTCCTGGGTGGAACAGAGTTTCCATTTCTGCAGTTCTTTTCTGCGGGATGAATAATGGAGAGAGGTCACAGCGGGGTCCTGACTCTCTGAATGTACACTCACCTCCCTCAGCTCCACACCCTGAATATTAAACGCAGGCCTGGCCCTTTAAGGGTCACTCTGCACACCTGACCTTAATCCTTATCAATTATCATGCTTACTTTCTCAAATCAAATCTTCCTCACATATTCCCGCTCGTTCCTTCTCAAGATCTCTACTGCTAAGAAACCCTCACATTAGTGCTTATAGCAAATCAGAAGTTGAGTAATCTCCAAAACTTGAGGCAAGCTTATTCAGTTTACATTTCTGGGTAAAAACTCACTCTCACAGCTAAACAGTGAAGACTGGTCTGTGCTGTCACTGTGATTTTTGACCCCCTTAAAAACGTTTACAGTGTTCATCAAACACAGCTTCAAACCAAGTGTGTATGTGTGTGTTTTAAAAGTGTGAATCTCACAGATGTGAACACTAATCACCCCAACTTGACTTTTACAACAAAAAACACTACATATAGCCAATATATCTTATTCTTTGCCGATATGCTAATTATTCAAGTGGAAATTTATTTAAGTATTCATTCATTTAGTTTTGCATGGCATGTAATTGCGTTTTGCTATCCTGAACTATCATTTTGTGGGTTGGTATAGAGACCACATCTCATCCAATACTCAGATTAGAAGTGCTGTGCTCATCACAGAAAAGTGATGAAATATCCATAATGTGAATGGATTACAGAGTACTTTATGGTGTTTTGGTGTTGCTTGTAATAAATCATAAAAACCTTTATTTTTCAAAACGTTTTGTGGCAGCTGTTATAATTAAATATCGGTCAGATGAGGCAGATCTAAATCCAATATTGTTTGAGTACTATTCTGTGTTACTGTTAAGCCCCAAGAAAAGTACGAAAAAAAACATTATGAAGCACCAAAAAGTCAAAGACCAAAGATCTTCTCTCCTCTCTGCAGACTGTATTGCATAATATAAGACTAAAGATTCTCTCCAAGAGCGCACAATAACTGAAATGTAAAACCGTTATAAGAAAAGGCTTATTAAGCTATTACACAGATTTAATACACTGCATCAATATCTCTTTTCTCTGAATTGTTCTCTCATCGTGACTCTGTGTTGCTTCAAGAGCATCATTCTGCGTGTGGATGTGCATAAGCACTTTGTGCTGCTCTGCATTGGAGTTTTCACATTATAATACGTTTGTGCAATGAAAGATCATTTATATCATGTGCTCTTAATAATCTGATGTCCTGTGTATCATATTTCCTGCCTCATTACTGTGCTATACATTTAAAAGTGTCTTTTTATTAATTTTTTTTAAATGAAATTAATTGTATAGTACATATTTATATTAAATTTATATATATATATTTTTTAATATATTTTACAACAATACAGAAAGCAATGCGATTTTTCTACAAAATACTTTTGCTACTAAATTATTCACGAACCTCATTTATAATAGCATTTTAGTCATATGTTATAATTATATATTTTTTCATTTCTTTTTCATTAAATTTAAGTTGTTTATTTTTAGTTGAGTCAAGTTTAGGCCAACACACAGAAGTATTGAATTTATATATTAGGGATACAACGGTTTATCAAGTACAGAGACAATATTAAATGTAAAAAAGGTACAGATTAAGTCAAAACACCACATTTATTTTTAAAAAAGAACACTATTTTTGCCCTCTTTCAAAAACGGACATTATAAAAAGTGCCGTATAAAGTGAAATATAAACATGAACATTATTCAAATAAATATCGACAGCAACAAGAAAATACTTATGTTTTCTAAATACACCATCAGAACAAACAATAATAACAAATGTATCACTAAGTGGTGGCGCTTACTCGCATCGTCAAGTTCTGGAATAATTATGCAGCCTGAGCCAGAAACAGAATTGATTGGTTCGTCTCTCGAGTCTTCGGGTTTTTCGAGTCGTTCGTTCATCACGTGACAGCCCCGTAAGCTCAACCTATGCAGCCTGAGCCGTGCGCGACTGAACGAATCACTCCCACGAGACGACTCGTTCTTCCCGAGTCACATTAAAGATTCGTTCAAAATAAACGAATCGTTCAAGAACGACACATCACTAGTCTTGAGAAGTTCTGACCATCGCTTGATTGTCTATGCGCTTAATACACAGAAAATGCTAATTTAAATTAAAAGGAAACTTTGATGCCTCAAATAGGCTCCCGAAATATCACGGTTCACGTGGGTGTACCGAACCGAACAGGGTGAACCGAGCGGTTCGATAAACCACAGAAAACCGTTGCATCCCTAATATATATTACATATATTTATAAAGATCCTTCCGGTATCGGCCGGATCGGTTCTAAAAAAATAGTATCATTGCATCCATAGATTAAACATTGAAATCTTTTAAATCACATGATTTAGTGGAGTGTCCTGTTAACCACATCACCGTTAATGCACCATTTCTTGATTATTAATTTTGACTGTGTGTCGCAGGTTAATGTGTAATTAACTCATCTTCATTAGGATAGAGAGATGGACAGATGTAGAGGGAACAGAGGATGAAAGGAAAGATAGAGCAGGGTTGATGGAAGGAGAGATTTGACAGAGGAGCGAGTGAAAGGGGAGGAGAGTTTATGAGCGCATGCATTGATCTACAGCTGTATAAAAGCACAGTGAATTATTGAAAAGAAGATTACATGCATAACACTCTTGAATCAATATGTCTGTTTGAAAAGAGTCTCTCTACAGTGTGGCCAGCCTGGAGAGCACAGCTCATTCTGTCCTCAGAGACCTCAACTTTTTCACTTTTCTCAACAATGGGTCAAATTAAGAGCTTGTGTATCTCACAAACACAGTGTGAGCGCTTTACTCATGCTTGTGTCTAGAAATAGATATGCATGAACGGTGAAATGTAATTAGGAGAGTGTGTGCGAATAAACAAAAAGTAATTCAAAAAACGTCTTCATTTTTTTAAATGTGTGATCTTATGTATTTGGACACCTTGTATTTATTCAAATGTGTTAATACTGCACGTTTTAAAGTCAAAATGAGGCACTGATGAATTATGACAAGGGTTAGTTGGTGGGTTTTGTATTGTAATGTGTTGTAGGCTGTCCTAATCTCATATGTTTTGAAATGAGCAGCCAGCAACAGTAGGATAGAAACTTCAAAATAAGGCCTATTTAGGGCTTATTTATAATTAAATGTCCCACCATCTTTTTCCCTTGTTGTTATTGGTATTTTGATTACAGAATAAACATTCTTTGGCATTTAATTAAAAGTAAAATAGTGTAACTTCTAAACGAATTGCTTGTGAATGTCTCATTGTGTCCCTATTTAAGGGAAAACATAGCACATTATATTAATTAGTATTATTATTTATTTTATTTGTTACATTGTGCACCTTAAAATTATTCTTACGTTTTTCAACTTGTGAAAAAAGTAAAGCATCGATTCTTAGACAAAAGCTAACAGCTGAATGTATTGATACAATCTTCTCTTCTTTAACATGGTTAACTGTGTCACTACTTAAAGTGTCACAAAAAAAACTTTTTGTTGGGCTTTACTGCAAATGAGTGTGAGACCAACCCCAAAGCATTTAGTTTGATGCAGGGGCCTTTAAAAATCTGTTCAAATATCCTCAATTTGACATGGTGTAAACACAGACGTTCAACAAATCCAAACGAGAACATTTCATCGTCCAGTGTCTCCCCACAAGTTATTACGCTGAAGAATACTTGTTAAGCCCCTTGCACGAAATGTATATGTTATAGTTAAATTCACAAGGCTTCACGTGACAAAATTGCAAAACGTTTTTTTATGTCATGGGCATTGCATATTACAGCTTTAAAATGTTAAATGTGTTTAAAATGGCATGTCCATCATTGGATATAATTTGATTGTCTAAGATTACTGTTAGTGGAGTCATTTGATCACTAGCAAGAGTTTATTCTAGTAAATGTTGAAATCGGTCTTGGTTTTTGGACTTTATTTGTGCACTAAATGTGACGAGGTCAAAGTTCTGGTTAAGCATGCAGATCCGCGAGTCTGCCCGTGTTCAGAGCTGCAATTCCTGAAAATTTGAATATGTGAAAATAGTACCCGAGAATTTATTGTGGACTTTATAAAAGCTGGTAGATTGCTTCCGCTCGTCAGACAGCAGGTGCTGCAGTATTTTATCAAGATTGGTGTCGATGAGCCATAAGTGTACACCCCCTGCATCCCTCCCGAAATACACTCACGTTCAGCCTGCAAACATGAGCCATAAACAGCCTACCACTGTTAAAAGACGGCAAACTTTACAAAGTCTAGATGGAAGCAACTTTATAACGGTCTTAAAAGTAGCTACTTCTAATCTTGCGTTCCCGACCATTAGCGCCAAAAATATCCAGTTACTGAAACTATTTTTTGTATCTTCTTCATTTTGCCGAATGGCGAACACAGTTCACAGTTAACCTTATTTCTTTGTGGGACTTTTATGGTTATGTTTATTAGCTTTTGGGTGGAAAAAGCTTTTTTTTATTTTTTATTTTTTTTATTGCTTTACTGATCTTTCTCGTGCGGTTTTCATTTTAGAGGCCTGAATCTGATGCATGGCTTAATAATCATGGTGTTACTGTAGTATGCATGAATGTTCTGTGTTGGGTCATTCTCACGTCCTTCAGCTTTAAGAATGCAGAAATTAGATGTAAAACTAATTTCCCCCATGGGTTTTAGCTTTTGAGGCCTTGTTTATATGTAATGAATTATTAACGTTGCGTATTAGCACCAGCGATTGCGAGAAACGCCTCTGTTTTGGCACAGCCAGATCTTGGGCTGCTTAATAATAGATTTATCCCATAACATCATCAAAAGCACCTGTCTTCCTGGAACAGAACGAGAGAAGATCAGGGCTTTAGAAATCGATGGAGCGTCAGAAGCGCGCGGCGTCCAGTGCTCGTCCCCGTCCGTCTCTCCGGCTCTCGCCGTGTTTGCCAGTAATTTGATTGTGGGATAAAGAGGTGATCTGACAACACCTCAGCGAGTGTCAGCTAAATGAAAGCAGAGGAGCTGCGCGAGGATAATTTGCAAGCAGATTTACATGCTTATTACACTAATGATTTCATCAGATTGGAGGTGTCTGCGAGTCTGCCACGGGCCTCCGTCTCCTTGCATTTGTGAAATAAGCCGGCCGGCTAAATGATGGAGTCATCAGGCCGACCTTTAACCTGACGCCTGCCCAGACATAATTGCATGTCATACTGATAGAGGGGACGGGCACGGCTTTCATATCCCGCCGCTTTATCTCTCTCTCTCTCTCTCTCTCCAATCCCCTTTGCATAGATCTCACAACAGAAGAAAAACAACAAAGAAGTATCGCATTGTCTTCATTTGCAAACGATGGCGTTGGATTTAGCGCGAGGTCCTGGCGTATATACATCGCGACGGGCGAGCTGGTCCCTTACTGTATACGCATTATCTAAATGGTATCTCTGAATGTCAAGGGCATAAAGGAAATTAAATCGGAAAGTGCAGATAGAGCAAAGGCGATTTTATCTCCTGATGATTGCAGTTTTGATAGGTATTCCAGTGAATTTCATTTTCTCCGGATGGCGAGGAGATGAGTTAGCCGCCACATTTGTTCATTTTTCTTCTACATGATTTATGTGAGTTGAGTGTGAGCCCAACGCCCAGCCCGCTCTGGCTTGAACACACACGTGCATGCACTAATACACACACACACACACACACGTGCATGTCAAAAAAGTCTATTAATACAATTGCCTTCCATTTTGGCCTGACTCTTCTGTGTGTGTGTGTGTGTGTGTGTTGATGGGGAGAGGGAGGGAGGGAGGGTTTGGTGCGAATTGCGCGGTTGAAGGCGAGGACCGCCGCGGTTAAACCTCTGTCATCACTCACGCTTGTTTACATTCTAAATACGTAATGAAATCTTGTTGGCAATAATCAAGGAAATAAAAGTTTGGGAAAATTGTAAAAGTGGTGAAGTTTGAGAAATGAGCGTCAGGCGGCTAAATAACATTTTGGGGCAGGAAAGCTTATTATTATGCAGCGGCAGTGCCTACTGTAGACACAAAGATGAACAGCCTCTGCTTTCCTAAATGCTGTTAGCGCCGTCCTGAAGTATGGCACATTGTAAAAAGGCCTCCGATTTCATATTGAGATTATATTTAAAAAAGATATCCATACACAACATTATATTTTATAGACGCCCGGCCCAGAACTCCTGATATGCAGTATTTGTTATAAATATATAAATAAACATATTGCACTGGAGCCCATCTCTACCCTGATCTTATAGACCTGGAT
The DNA here is from genome assembly GCA_032361165.1 of Enteromius paludinosus. Taxonomy (NCBI): domain Eukaryota; kingdom Metazoa; phylum Chordata; class Actinopteri; order Cypriniformes; family Cyprinidae; genus Enteromius; species Enteromius paludinosus. The sequence continues at coordinate 1,516,836 of JAUMHQ010000074.1, forward strand.
ATTAAAAACTGAATATTGCATTTTCTAGGGGGATCCTGTAACGTAATGCTCCGGTCCTTATTTTATTATTTATTTTTTTTTAGGTTAAGGAATGGGCCAGAGGTTGGAAATAACAAATGAAAAATGACTATAAATGAGGATGAGGAAGTCAGATGAGATGAGATGAGCGATGAGTAACGGAAGAAACTATATATACTATATAGGCTGTATACACTACTGTTGTGAAGTTAAGAGTTGCACCAATGATGCATTTATTTAATCAAAAAAAGTTAAACTCTGTAATGTATAATATTATTACGGTTCAAAATAGGCTTTCTATTCGAAATGTAATTTTTTGCCTGTGATCAAAACTGCTTTCCTGTGTCACGTGATCTCTAAGAAATCAGCCTAATATGTTTATTAGCTGCTCAAAAAAAACAAACAAATCTGATCATTAAAAACAGCTGTTGAAAGTGTAAAAACAGCATTTATTTTAAATGGAATTTGTTGTAACAATGTAACACACACACCCATAACAGTGTGTCATATATTACTTTTTACTTTTTCACCATTAATATATATATATATATATATATATTAGTGCTGTCAAATGATTTACAGTGATTAATCACATCCCAAAGTTTTTGTTTACGTAATATATGTGTGTACTGTGCATATTTATTATGTATAAATAAATACACACACATACATGTATATGCATTTATATATTTCTATCCTTATATTTCATAGTATACATAAATATATTTAATACATAAACACAACGTATTTCTCTTAAATCTATACATGCATGTGTTTGTATTTATTTATATATACATAATAAATATACACAGTACACAAATATATACAGTTCTTACGGAAAGTATTCAGACCCCCTTAAATGTTTCACTCTTTGTTATATTGCAGCCATTTGATAAAATAATTTAAGTTTCATTAATGTGCACACAGCACCCCATATTGACAGAAAAACACAGAATTGTTGACATTTTTGCAAATTTATTAAAAAACGAAATCTGAAATATGACATGGTCCTAAGAAGTCTGAATACTTTCCGTACCCACTGTATGTGTATGTATGTATATATACATATTGAAAAAAAAAAGTTATATATTATGCCTCCCTAAAAGGATATTTTACCCAAAAATGAAGATTTTGAAGAACTTGGTGGCAGCCAGTGACTGTGTGTGTGTGTGTGTGTGTGTATATATGCAGTTGTTCGAATCATTCTTTATAGGCATAAGCAGTGAATATAATGCTTTGCAGGACAGATGAGGATGAGTGTAGAAGCACAGAGGAGCTGTGAGCAGTGTGGTGTGCTAATTGAGATAATTGGTTTGGCTCAGTGTTTATTCAGGACGGCTGTGTGTGAGTGGATGAGAGATAGATGCTGATCCAGGGACACTAAACCCCATGAAACCTGCACTCATCATCTCTGCTGCCCAAGCTAGCTCTGTTTGTGCTGTGAGAGACTGCTGGAGCAGTGCTGATTTCACTGCATTCAGGCCATGTCCACACGTTTTTCCTTCTTCCGTTTTTAAAAAAATCTCTGTCCACATGAAAATGCAAACACGTGTCAAGAGCATGCCAAACCAACAGGTGGCGATGTAATCTCAACCGTATACAAATTTTGGCCAATCAGAAGCCTGAAAAAGATTACTTCCTTCCTTCCGTTTCATGTGGACAGGGCTTTGTTACACACACGCTTACACTGTAGCTAAGAAATATAGTGCACTTTTGAAACGTTCTATTCAGGAAAACAAAACAAAAAAACTCTTGGTTAAAATCAATGTTTACCCACAAATATTTGGCAGGACAAAATGATACTTTTTTTTTTTTTTTTTTTTTTGGAGTTGGTCGCTATGATTTCCCTTTGAAGGCATAGACAGAATTCAGAAATTCAGCCATAAAAAAGATTTTACTGTATAGTGCAGAATCTCACAGAATGTGCCAAATTGTGGATGAAGAAAATCTAAAGTAGGTCAATACACTTTAATTAAAACATAATATGGACATGTGTCTGAATATTAAGCCACAAAATACCATGTAAATATGAATCCTGCATGTTCTGCATGTCTGAATGCATGGCGCAGATGCACATTTATTACTATTACAACCTCTGCCGCTCACTTAATATGAGTTCATGAACACACAAACATAATCTCTAGAGATAAAAGTGAGGTTTAACTTGAAGAAATATATTTAATTTAAGGATAGTACCACTACTAATAATACAATTATTGATAAAACATTGTTTAATGAATGTTTACCAGAAAAATGATTTTCCAGAATAACATAAAATGTAAAAGTATTTCTGAAAAAAATACATATATTTATATAATTACATATATATATTTATTTATGAAGTCAAATAATTAAAGATGCTTTTGATGATTAAAAGTAATGATATTAAAATGGAATCCAAAAACACAGCGTTTGGTCAAAAATAAAACTGTATTTCATTGGGCAATAAAAATGACATTTTTTGTTAAACTTTAAATATATGGATGATAAACTGGGTATGTGACATGATTTCGTAGACATGGTTTTTGATTACAATTTCATTAAATCAACTTTAAAACGGCAAAAAATAAAAACAGAAGATACAGAATATGGAAATGTATTGCATAGAGCCCAGCTTGAGCAGCAAATCATCACATTAGACTGATTTCTGAAGACTGGAGTAATGATGCTGAAAATACAGCTGCGCATCACAGAAATACATTATAATAATATTTCATAATACTACTCTTATTACTGTGTTATATATTTTGCATATAATATCGTCTTATTATCTAATATTGGATTCCTGTTAACTTTTCTTTAATTTAGCAGAGGTTTGATGCTCATGTAGCACAGATCTGAGCTTACGCGCCTCAGTTTTTCCAAAAGGAAATATAAAGATGTGCTACTGTAATTAAAAAAAGGTAAAAGGAAGGTGATCATATCATATAGCAATGATGAACACTTATCACATTTTTTTTAAACAGCGAAAAGCCAATGAGGTCTGTTTCAGGAAAACAAATGTTTGGAAAGACAAATAAAAGATTCAGTAATGGTAGAGTTGTCATTTTCTGATGTTGCATTATTTGAAAGGTTTTCACATGGATCCGCTAAAAGCAGCTAAAATCTCTGTATTGTTCACGACGTCAGGCCAGTAGTTGGCGAAGTAACACAATACGCAGTAAGTCGTTTTCCAGTGCTTTTCTGTAAGTTGAATCTTTTTAAGCAGCACTAAACTGTTTCTGTTTCTCTTAATCAGGATTCTGTGCGGTCACTTGTGTTCGTTAGCAGCGGCGCGTGGAGGGTTATTATGACTCGATGGGCTGGCGTTGTGAATCCAGTCGGGATGTGGGTGTCAAACAGTGTTTTGTAGCTTATTTGTATTATATCTGTGTCAAATTTTATCAGCTCTCTCTCTCTTATTGCTCAGTGTTTGCCAGAATGAGGCCTGTCTCATAATTTGACAAACTTATCTAATTATTAATCCGCCACCCATTTGTCATCCTTTGAAACTAATTATATTTTTCTTCATATTGACGCTCGTTTTTTTTTTTTCTGCTTTTCTTCCCTCTCCCTTTTGTGCGTTTTCTTTTTTTCTGTCCTGTCTAAACACTTGGTGCTGTAATATCTCCGGACACTTGCCTCAGGGTCACTTGAAACAAATGCAAATGCAATGGTAGAAATTTCATAATAAACTGTAACTAAGATGATTGCCCTGCCAGCTATTATCCTTCCGTTTAAAGTCGTGTGATCCGTCTGTTCTTCCGCCTCGTTATTGCGGCATGACTGGATGTTATTGTAATGGGAGAGAGAAGAGAAGACGGCTTTGAATGGGAGGAGAGGGGGTTTATCTGAACATTCAATAATCCTTCCTTTATTTCTGTCTGCTTGATTGATGCCCCGAAACGGTCTGATATGCTTCTGATAACGATATAAAGCAGGGGGAAAAAGTAAGAGGAGCACGCTCAGAAAGACCACAGAGAAGAGCCGTCCGTGTTTTTGTGGAAGTTATCGAAGGCGAGCCGTCAAAAACAAGCAGATTTCCGAGCGCAGCTTGATGTGTTTGTCATCCAAGACACGGCGGAGTGACAGTTTTACATTAAAGCGGGTCATTATATTTCCCTGTCATCACCCCAAATGACATTTTTAGAAAGTGACACCTTTACAGTTTGATAAATCAAATTTCTGCTGAATAATGTGCGTTAGCGCTGTCAGCGACACCCACGTTCTCCGAAGAGCCTTGCAGGATCCACATTTAAATTTCATCCTATTAGCATTTAATTTCTCTGTAATCCTACACACCTTCATAACAGCAACACACACCGGGCTCTCCTGCGTTCGAGAGCAATCTATAGCCCTTTATAACTTCCCTCCCTCATCATTCTTCTTTCTTGACAATTAAGAGGCTGGAATCTAATAGTGGAGATATTGGAATTATATCCCAGCCTCTTCCGGAGCCGGCGCGCTGGAAATCTCCACACGTTTAGCCCTCGTGCGCATGTTTACACGCCATCCGCTGGGATTTATCGTCGCCTGTACGTGACTGAAGATGTGATTTCCTCCAGAAGATTATTCTTCGTAACCCCACCGGTGAAGCGGTGTTGTTAAATGTTTTTATGTATTGTAGGGCTGGGTGTTGTCGAAAGCTTTTCCTGAATGTTTGACCAATTCAAGATTTTTTTTTACGTTTTAACGAGTCAACGTAACTTCAATCGTCTGGTTAAAGTTGTGTGGCACACAGGAAGTGATTAACATGTTGTGTATATAACACAATACTTCACAGTTAAAAATAAAGGTTGTTTATTGGCATTCTGTGTAAAAATCTTTATACCAGGCACACTTTATTTAAGGTCCAATTCTCACCACTAACTTTTGGCTCATTAAACTGCTAATTCATTGCTCATTAATAGTAGGTTTAGGTATTGGGTACGTTTAAAGATGTAGAATATGTGCTTTATACAGTATGTACTACTAAAATAACACCTATTAGTTGCTTATTAGCATGCATATTACTAGAATATTAGCCATTTATGAGTGCTAATTAAGCGCAAATTAAAGCCTTATTCTACATGACCTTGATACCTAAAAAAAAAAAAAAGTCTTTTAAGATCTGTTCACTTACAGATTAAATATGTCTTGGTATGGCATCGCTTCAAAACACGCTTTTTGAAAGCTTTATTTTTAAGAGTGTTGTTAAATAAGCTAAAATGTAGGCATTCAGTTTTTAGTGTCAGGGCAATACAAATTTGCAGTGTATAAAAGCTGTAGCTATTGGGTTCATATGAACTGTAAATGTTTTGTTGAAATAAAGACACCAGCAGCTTTCAGTCTGTCCCCATGCAAACATGACATATTAAACATGAGCTCACGTCTTGTGTCTTTTACAGCATTCTGAAAACACAACGTTAACTTTTAATATTTAGCAACAACTATTCAAATTTAACGCTAAATGGAAAAAAAAAATGTCACACCCAAATATAGTGTATATGTTTTTCAGATTTGTGTTGTCTTGTTTAGACCGTTTACTAACGCACTTCTCTGTGGTTCTAGACTCCTGCGGAACAGGCCAAAGCTCGCCTCCAGCTGGTGCTTCAGGCTGCAGGTACAGTCGTTTCTGTTTAGACTCTCAGTATTCTTCCTGCTCTGTTCATCACTGCTGAACTCTGTGGTCACTCATTTGCACAAAATGCATCTGTTTAGACCTAGATGAACGCTGGGTTAAACACACAACCTGCTGTTGGAAATGTTACCATTTAACATTCAGTAGAACAGTATTCCGTACGTACAGTATGCCCTTGTATTCAAAATACAGTAACTTGAACCTTATTAATACTCATAAACACATAATCCAGCAGTTTGTTTTTTCTATATTTTCTATAAATATATTATATTATATTGAAAATATGAATTATTGCTTTATTTCGCATAAAATCCAACTTTGTGATGTGTGAGCCAAGTAATGTGCCTGTTTAAGTGTATTTTTCATGTGCTGCAGTCATCTAGAGGGTTTTCCAAACTCAACAAAACACGAAGCTGTCACTCATTGAGAAATAACAAGAGCAGAACAAACCCAGCCCTTTATTTATCTGTACGCAGTCTGTGGTTTCGTGGATAATTATTTAGCTGGACTGAAGTTCAATGTATGGAAGTAGCAGCTCTGTCGCTGTAGCAGTGTGTAAGATATATTCAGGGTTTTTAACGCTGCTAGATTTCTTTAACATTGGTAACACGTTCAGAAAAAGCCACTGCATGTTGTTTACTACACCTTTTGAGTCTCAAATACTAAAAGTGCTTTTTCCTGAAACTACTTAAAAATCCTTGTCAGACCAACAAAATTACCCCAAATGTTCAAACGCAGTTGTGTGAAGGCTTTGTGAGTTCCCAGCATTCATTTATGCAGTTACTGTTTTTTGTTGTTGTTTTGTCATTATAGTAGTTTTTGAGGGTTGTGAGTTCAATCATTAGACTAGTGGATATATACTATAAGTTATCCTTTAGGGCTTCTGTAACAATTCACTGTTTGTCATTTAGAAACAAACATCATATGTCATGTATTTTTACACATGTTATTGCTCATCCCATAAAACAGTACATGAAGAAAACTACGACATTAATAGTTATTTCAGTTGCTGTGACAAAACTTTTTTTCTATTAGCAAAATAACACAATGAGCATTGCATGAAAAAACTAATGATAGCAAACTAAAAGAAAACCATTGAACTAAAAAACTCTAAAGTCTTACTGCATTAAGTTGCCTTATTTATTTATTGATGTTAATCATTCCATATCTATTTTTTAAAAATCTGGATTAACTTTGTGAACAGACAATGCAAATCATCAGATGGAGTCTGTCATTTACGAATGCAAAAACAAAATGCATTGAAATATGATCAAAAAATGGTGTTAATGAGAAGACCAGCGCTGGGTTAATGCAGGGTAGTGTGTGGTTAAATGAGAAACGGGATTTATTTATTATTCTGCAGCATACATTTGGAAGCGAAAATATATTAGAACATGTAAACAAATACAGGATTCTAGACTCTCGAGCAGAAACCCACTGAGAGCTGTACAAATGAGTAATAATCCGCACTCTGGGTTTGCTGAACGTTGTTTCTGGAAGCGTCTGAGCTGAAATGACTGGAACGATGTACAAGTGCTCTATTTATCAGCTTTCCGTTTAATTATGATAGGTATACAATATTAACAAATTAGTTTGTTCAGGTCTTAAAAATGTCTTTAGAAGCTGCAAACCCTGCACTGTTGAGATCTGATTCGTGCTGCAGTTATTCACATAATAGTGTCTACCAAAAATAATATACATGACAATAAATGTTCATAATAGTGCTTCTCAATCAGAGGACATCAGCACACTTCCAAGAGGGTCTCAAGATGACTTAGAATGGTTGAAAAGAAGACAAGTATCAGGTACTTTATCATGTAAAAACTAATTAATGTGAGTAATGTAATGCCTGAAGAGTTACAGAATGACATAACCTAATTATTAGAATTGTATCTGTCTGATTTGAAAACATTATCACTCCTGATTGGTTTGTAAATAAGCAGCTGTGTCGGTGCAGGGCCTTTAAATGTCGTCTTGCTCAAGGTTTAATATAGCTCTGAAATGTGTAAAACACACTCTCATTGATATAATCCAGTCTGTTTGGCGTTTTACATCAAGCATTATTCCTGCTCGGAGGCTTCCGTAAATATTTAGTTTACACACAGGGTTACATTTCAACTTCATTTAATGGTGCTGCACTCAGAAATGTGCTCGTGTGTAAACTATAGCGCTCATTTACCCCACAACGGGTCTCACACACAACTGACCCCTGAAAAACACACACTTATTGTGATCAAAGAAATGCTGAGCTGTTGACTGTATGTGTGCAGATCTCTCTACACGTCAGAGCGGTGTTTCATCGTTTGAGCAGCAGATCTGACAGTCTGCTAATACTTTTTAACATGCGTCCCTGCGTGTGTGTGTGTGTGTGTGTGTGTGCTGTGACCCAGCTGTCAGTCGTACAGGAAACATATTAAAGGGACTGTATGCCATACATCATCTAGCAACCACTCACAGTCAGTCCTCACACACACACACACACTGCTGCTAGGAACAGACGACAGAAAGCACATGACAAAAACTGAATACCAGGAAATTTGAAGTCAAACAAGAGAACACAGGCTCCTACATTTCTAAGCAGAGGACATGTGACAGCATGAGAAACACAAATCAAAGAGCAGAGAGCATGAGAAACACACGTGTGTGTGTGTGTGTGTGTGTGTGTGAGAGAGATTTCAGCACATGCTGAGTCCATTTATCAGCAGCATGTATCCGAAAATATTTTTTTCTTATCTCTCTAAAAGACAAACGAGAGTGAAACACACATGTACAGTAGTTCAGGTTTTTTATTTATTATTTTTTTCTTCAGAGCAGTGACTCCAGGTTAAATGTTTTTCAGGAATATTCATGCAGACAACAAACAGAAATGACTGAGAGTTGACATTTGCATCAGTTAAAAAAACCTTCAAATTTGCCCTATGCTTGATTCTTACTACAGTGTATTGCCACATAGATATAAAGTAACATCTCCGTTAATATTATTAATATGCAGGGATGCTCTTAAACATCCCAAGGTGCTGTTGGACGTTTTCTGAGGCCCTCTAGTGGGCCCCGTCCTCCTCCACACAGTCCATGTCTTTCCTTGAGTCTGATGAGTTTTCTGGAGATGGTTTGCACTTCCAGATGTGATTCTCAGTGTTGACAGTTAGTCTTTCTTTAATGAGATGTGTGTGTGTGTGTGTGTGTGTGTTTGTGGGCATAGACCTGTCTGTTGATTGCTCCTGCAGTGTATGGCAGTGAATTGAAGCGTATGGGTGGTGAAGAAGCTGACCTCCACCCCCGTCTCTGTGATAGAGCAGATGTTGGTGGTTTTGGGATGGTAATGTCGTCCTGCCATGCTTTAAGCCCTCTGTTCCTCTGTAGCCCCGCCAATCGCTTCTTTCCAGCTTTCTCTCTCTATTCCCTCGCTTTCCTCTTTCAGCGAGGTCTCCTGAGATCTCTAAATCCTGCCCCGGCGCTCTAAGCTGCCCCCCTCCTCCTCCTGTGTGTGTGTGTGTGTGTGTTGATGGACTCTGCGAGTGTGTGTGAAACAGATCATCCAGCGTAAGCTGCTCACACTCAATAGTGGAGGGGCCCCGGCAGACCTGTAATGAGGTCCCTTCTCTCAGTCTTTCCCTCGGCCCCCAGGGGCCCTGACCCCCCGCGGGCCGCCCTCTCAGAGCAGCAGATCATTGTGGCCCTGCGTTCCTAAAACCACACTCACTCGCTAATATGCCTTAATAACTGCCTGTTCATTTTGCTAACAAGGATCATGTAGATAGATGGACTCAGACACAGGCTGCTCGTTCATTCCTGTGTGCTTCTTTTCAGTGTTTTTGGTTTTATTTTATTTAATGTCCTATTTTTAATATATTTCGTATTTATTTATTTATTAAAACAAATTGTCCATATAACATGTATAAACTACAGTGAGTATTATATTAGAAGGATTTCTGGAGGGTAACTTGAAATTTGTTCACCATCACAGAAATAAATAATATTTCAACCAAAAACATTTTATTTTAAATCAAAATAATTACATCAATATGTAATTTAAAAATATGATTTTTTTGCTATTAACAAAATTAGCAAATTTTGCCTCAGTAAACTCCTAATTTGCTAAGGTAGTTCAGGTATTGGGGTGAATTAGAGATTGTATAGAATATGGTCAGGCAGAATATTTACTGTGTGTGTGTGTGTGTGTGTGTATTTATAAGGTCATTTCCAGTTTAACTTTTAGCTAACAATAATGAATGAACACAAATGAATGTGGCCTTGGTGAATATAAGAACAAATTTAAATTCTGTAAACTTTTGACCTGTTGTTTATATTTGCGTATGTGTGTGCATGTGTGTCTGTAATATTATAACATTCAAAAAAAGACCCATTTTATACTCTTTATCTATAATCAAATTTGAGCTCCGTTTCCGTCACATCTTCCGGCTGCAGGGTCAGAGTGCATCAAAACTCCTTTCCAGCGCTTCACAAACTCCTTTAAATAAACCTGTTCAGTCACAGCTAATTAGAGACTGACACACTTGTTTTGTTCCTCCTCTGCTGAGTTTGAGGGACACAGAGAGAGAGAGAGAGAGAGAGAGGACTGAAAGCTTGGCAGTGGGCAGCTTATACAAAATGCAAGCTGACTGATTTCTGCCGTAAAAAAGCAGCATTAACTGCCCAGACTGCTGCAACAGATGTTAGGCCAGCAGACCACATACATAGAGGGTGTCACATTTCCCGTCCCTCACACACACACACACACACACCTGAACTGGAACTAATAGGCTAACATGGAAAGCCCGGGTCAGAGTCTGTCTTTGTGCGAGCGGAGAGAGTGATGAAAGACATGTTCTTCCTCTGCTTCAGATATTTCATTACTGCACAGCTTCACTCCAGTGAAATGCTGTTTGTCTCATTATCTGCTTTATTTCACATTGTCTTTCTCAGTGGCCACCCACTCAATCTCAGGAGAACATGTGGGGTGGAAGTGTTCTCCGGCACACAAAAACAATGCGTGTATTCCTACATGAAAATCACTCGCGCTCCTTTAGGAGCCTGCCGCCGCTTTTATTTCCTCCGAGATGCTTCTGGGAAGTATGAAGTGGAGAAACGGCTCTTTTGTTAAATGAGTGACAGCTTGCGTTTCAGAGGTTAGTGACATTAGCGTGCTGAGTAAACCTCGCATGGACAAGAAAAGATGTGGGTCAGTGACTTACTTATTGTACTTATTGTTGAGGAGCTTTATTTGCTATTACCTCGCTCTTCACGCTCATAAGGGTCTTCCATTCACCCAAAACACAGCAGTACGCTTGTAGCACACGTCAAAGTCACTTAGCTCTCATAATGAGGCAGGCTGACAGATTTCCAGACGCAGGCCACGAAAAATAAACCACACGAGTGAAGTTATAGTACTGTAATTTATCCTGATTTATATACAAGCTTTAATTTATGGTGTGGGGTGTTTTCCTCCAGCCTGCTCTGGTTTGAGCAGTTATCATGCTCTCTTTGAGACTGTATTTACACTGTACTTATTAATGCCATTAAATTAGTTTATGCATTATATACAGTGTATATATATACAGTATATATATATGCAAAGTTGACATGTCAGTGTGTCTTATGGTGTGACAGAAAAATGAAAAATAAATAAATAACATTGAAGATAAAACTCTCTCATGCTGTTGGTAACTCTAATGCTGCGTTCACACCGGACGCGAATGAAGCGTCAAGCGCGAGTGATTTACATGTTAAGTCAATGCAAAGACGC
>JAUMHQ010000074.1:1531035-1551952 GCA_032361165.1 Enteromius paludinosus
TAAGCTACATACCTTCTATGTACATATCAGAGAACAATTTCAAATATTCTCTCAATGCATTCTATGGCACCTTTAAGTCACAAATTTCACTTTTACACAATGGAGGAAACGAGCTGTCATAATAAAATTATACAGTATAATACAAGGAGATATTTGTATTTTTCTCATTGTGTATATATGTGATCATATTTACCATTGTTTGTGAGCAGAATACAGTCAGTCACAGACACACAGATTTCACAAAAGGTCCAATGTCTATTGTTAATAATACAAATAAAATTTAGCTAGACTGCTGTAAACGTAAACGTATCTGCAACTCATATGCAAATCAGCATACTAGAATGATTTCTGAAAGATCACACTGAAGAGGGGAGTAATGATGCTGAAAATACAGCTTTGATCCCCGCAATCAATTAAAGTTTAACAGATATTCACTCAGAAAACAGCTGGTTTAACTTGTAATAATATTTCACATTATTACTGTTTTGGCTGTATGTTTCATCAAATGTATGCCTAGGTCAGCAGAAGCGACCTAATAGATTAATTTATTCATGATGTTTCTAGACTTTTGATAAGAACAGTATGTTCCATACATCCCACGTTATTTGAATGTGCTTGTATTTCTTTGTTTGCTTGTTTCTGCAAAATATTGGCATCACACTGAAATTGTGTAGTAATTAGTAATAATTATACAGAAAGGTGCGTTGTTTAGGTTGCTTACATGCTCTTCAGTTCATCTCCAGGATGTAGACTCACATCGTGTGGCTCACAGTCGAATTCATGCTGTAATCTCACTCTTTGAAGTCTGAATTCTCCTCCTCCTGCAACACGTTTATTTTTTCTCTTCCTGTTTGTTGAAGTAACACATTCTACCTGGTTTCATGCTCTCAGGTTCTTAACACCACCTCACCAGTGTCCAAAAATAGTTACAATTACAGACTTTTGAAAGTCTCAGTTACTCTCAGTTCTGATCTAGAATTGACGCAGTGAAAGCAGGTTTTGGCCCAGCTTTAATCTACACTTGCTCATCTCTCCGCCGTTCTTCATGATGAACCAGCTCTGCTCACAAAACCTCACAACAATCCAGCTGAAGTGTGAAAATTAACTAAAGAAGATGAAGACGACATGCTGGACAGCTGAGATTATATGAGCATATATTCTCATCATTTTACAGAGATTTCACACAGCAGCGTAGCCCATCTACAGTACCTTTCAAAATCAAACCACAAAGATGGGTATTGGTTTTTAATAGGTCTGTAAAGACGATACATTTTTTCATTTACATTCATTAGGCAAATAGTACAAAAAAATAGCTTTAGAAAGAAATCTTTGGATTCAACAAAATATTTCTTACACATTCACTTGTAAGGCTACAATGTGGCCATAAAACTGTTTGCAGAAGCTGCATTTGAAGTGGAATTTAAATGTGTTTACACAGACTGTTTAGAGACACCATGACTGTCACTACCACACACCACACTGTAATTACAATTGCACAAATAATTCTTAATAATTTAGAATGATTGAAAAAATAAATAAGTCTCTGTCTTAATAAAAAATTGTGAATCCTTCATTCAGTTTATTCAAACAGCTGATTCGTTCTGAAACAAAGAAAGTGACTCTTTATGAACGAGTCACTGAATCATTGACACGCTTTGTTGTTTGCAGCATGAGCAGTTTTCAATCTAGGTTGAACTGTATGATTTTGAATTTTGAAGCAAAAACAGAATGGTCTGACTTTAGATTTTTTGAAAATATACTACATAAAACATCTGCATGAAACAAAAACAGTAGACGGGATGATGAACGCAAATGTACTCTCTGCCAGCCGGTGGCTTCAGTTTCTGTTGTAAACAAAACAGCGTAACCAACAATAATATCCAAAATACAGAGACAAGGAAATATCATCTAAACTTTTGGTACGACAGGTAGTTCCCCTCAGAGATACATTCATAAAAACTCCCACCGGCAGTTTTACAGCGATTCATTGAACATCTCAACTGATTTGAATCATGACTTGTGACTCGTGACACACAAAGAAAGTGATTCTTTATAAAAGAGTCACTGAATCATTGATTCCCTGGATTCCGTTAGTAACGAAACACTGCTGTGTGTGTTTTACTTTGGCTTCGATTAGAACTATTTCCTTTTGCCAAAAATCAGACTTCTTTATTCAACCACTTGAGAAACGCAGATTTGGGGGAAAACAACGATACATTGTTAAACTATGTGATAGAAATATAGGGCCATGTTTTCCACGAATTTTAGGCCATGTAACAGCATTCTCATACGCTACATCACACGTCCGATGTGTTATGTTCAGTAGAAATATAACATATATTCAAGGGGCATGTTAAATATGTTAAACTTAAAAAAGATTTATTTTTCCATAGCTAATCACACTGCATTAACAGGTTAAATTGGCAGCCCTAGTTTTTAGATGACAAATGCATTCTGTTCACTTAACTTAATGTTGTTTAATTATCTTATACGGTATTTTTATTTCTCTCAGATTCAAATCAGTGTTTGATATCTTCCAGTACGTCAGTGCCTTGCACCTCAGTCTATGCCTGTTTTCTCTGACGCATTCTGTCTGTATTCATGCAGATCATATATTTTAATGAGCCGTTTAACAGCGTTTAACCCGTATCATTAGAGCAGCTTGCTCTTTCACCGTGGAAAAGCGGAAGACTTTTTCTTAATTATGCTGTGTCGTGCGGGTCACCTTTACAGGTGTGTTCCTCTCTGTGTGTGACCGTATTAGAGAATGATACCACCATTAAACATTTAGATAGAATTTAATGCCCCTACACACACACACACACACACACACATGCCCCCTGTATCCATTAATTTCTAATCTCAATATAACAAGCTGTGTTGTCATTCACTAGAGGTGCTGAACAAGCCCGTGTGTGCATGAGAGAAAATCAGACAGTCAATAGGACAGAGGACGATCAATGACCAACAGAGAGCTGCGCTTAATCAGATATATTTGCTGAATTTTATTGAATGTCCTCTGTAAACTTAATTAGAGCCTTGATTTATTAGGGAAAGTCTAGTCAATGGTACGTGAATATGATTATTATTGCCTCATTAGCATTGTTTTGCGTGGAATTGTTTGTTCGTTTAGACTTTCCCATTTGTCAAGATTTAAATGACGTTAATTTTGGAATATTGTATTTTATATAATATAAAATGAATTTAAGAAAAAAATACTCCCTCAGGGAAGAATATATAAGAGCATATGATAGCATAGCGCTTCACAGTGAGCAGCACAGCTGTCTCATGCTTTGCTGTGTCAGATATAGATGGGTAAATCTAGAGTAAGGTAATCTCTTTAGAAATCAGAATGATTTGACCTGTGAGCTCAACAGTAGTATCTCCTGAAAGACTGTTGTTAAATATTTAGCGCTCTCCCGTCATGAATACAAATGCTGTGTAAATGAGGGTCTACAGGCAGTTGACCCTGGGACTGGAGCCTGCTGAGCGGGGCTCATGCCGGCCTAAATCATTTAATTGTCATGACTTCAGCTCGTATTTAAAGGATCAGCTTTGAGATACGCCACCTGGTAAACGGCACTCTTCCCTGTCTCTTTTCTACACGGCGTTTGAGAATGACTTGGGTTGTCAGTCAACAGGGGAAACTGGCTCTTTGTTAGTTTAGCGCCACGTAGTGTTTGCTTGTATCCTTCTGAGCCGTTTACTTCATTCTGCGTTGCTTCAGGTGTTGACGCTTTTATATAAATCAGTGACCTTCAAAAGACTGGAATTGTCCTAGGTTTCAAAGTAGAGTTCTGGCCAATGTCAGCAGACTAACTTGAAATTGCAGATGTTTGGTTCTGCGCATACTAAGCTGGTCTTAACTTACGATGGTCTCTCAGACAGGCCATGTGGTGTTTAGCTGCACTCTCAGAAATAAAGGTCCAAGAGCTGCCACTGGGGAGGTACCTTTTCATGCTTGTACCCAAATGGGACACTTTGAAGGTACATATTAGTATTTAAAGTGTACATATTTGAACCTTATAGATACAAAAGTGTACCTTTTGAAAAGGTACCATCCCAGTGACAGCTTTTAGACCTTTATTTCTGAGTGTGGTTTATCCCAGCCAGACCAGCTGAAAGTGATCACAACCTTTCAGGACTTAAATTGTCAAAAAAAACATCATTCTGCTGTTTGAGTCCATGATTATTCACCAGACAGTCAGCTGGAATGAATGACTCTGTGATGTACCCATTAAGACAGTCCTTAATCACATACTGTGAGCAGGTACTATATTTGGTATGGAACTTCTTTTGCAACCTTGGAGTACTTTCTATATATTAATGATGCAATGAGTAGTGAGTGAAATTCATGCTTACACTACATCTGCCATTTTGGCATTGTCATCTTTGACAGCATCTCTGCTTTTTCATAAACCCTTTGAGTGCCCAAATGGAAATAAAGTCACAGAAGAAACATTTACTTGTGTAAAATGGGCATCCAATGACCCCTTTAAGGAACACAGTTTGAAATCCAGCTCTTAGTTATTAGATGTTTATTGTGTTCAAAATCTAAATGCAATATACTACAGAAACACCCTAAAGGACAAGACTGATTTATTAGAAACATCTAAAGGTCAAAGGTTAAAAAGGGTGAATTTCTGACATCATCTCACAGGTGGAATTCATCTTTGCAAGCCCAATGTAACTCTAATATTTGAAGTAAAATGTGTCTGCGTATCTTTCTCTCATTTAAAGCAGCCATTCTCTATACTCCAGTGATTAGTTATGCCTGGCTTATAAGCAGTGAATCAGTATTGTAGACCCAGGGGAAATAAAATTGGCAGAAAATCAGAGTGAGAAGATTTAATTATCACTCTGAGACCTTTTCCGTCGACCGGCCCACTGAACCCAAAAAACCTAATCCGCCCGGACACCAGCCTCCTCCTTATAATTTGTTTCCAATGCAATCATATGCCAAGCAATTACTGTTTTATTGATTTTTTATCACTGCAAATTTAAAGTTTTTTTTTTCTCTCTCTCTCTTTCGAGAAGCCTTGTTGTCTGATCCCTTCTCTCTTTTCCCATGTGAGTTTAACCTATAGAGAAAATGCAATCCTTTGTTCACCTGTATTGATGCTGAACATTTAGACATAATATGCCAGTGTGACAAATTGTCCAAATGCCTGACATCAGCTTACAAACAACTGTGCATGCTTCCAGTCAAAGTTGGATTTAAAGCCCCATTCTCTGCACTGGACATTTAAATGATAAAATTCAGTTTTGTTTGATTCCATATTATATACAAAATATGCATTGATCATTAATTGATGCTTCTCTAAGCCCCACCCTAATATCGCAGCTGCTCAATCATACATTAGAAACCTCATTCTCAAATTAACATGTATAGCCTCATTGAGAAGAACCTGCATTGCCATATACCAAATACACTTGTTGATAGGGCACCAAGATATACAGTAGTGTAGACTAGTCATTTGTCAGCAGTAATTAGAAAGATTAATGCAGACATTTAATGTACTGACCTGCAAATAAACTAACTTTTTATTTTGTTACCAAACCGTATTATACACATTCAGCTGCCATATACTGAACGTATCCGTTACTGATGATTCAAGAGTGCAAAGAACTGAAATAATATGTCTTATAGTACACTGCTCAAAAAAATAAAGGGAAGACTTAAACAACACAATGTAACTCCAAGTCAATCACTCTTCTGTGAAATAAAACTGCAACACTGTTTGACAATCATACAGATGGACACATCTGCCCACATTCATGTGTTTCTTTGGAATCTTTACTTCACAAATATCTACCAGTCATGATCTAAGTATGATTGTCATTTACAATAAATAATACCAAAATTTGGCCTTAGTAACTTGTAGTACCTTCAGTCCTGCTCACATCGAGCTCTGGCAGTGTCCTGGCTCTTGGCTAATATTGACTGGATCAATAAATCAGTGAGCCGTTGACTCAAGAACCGCTGCGGGCAAATCTGTTTGATTCACGAATGAATCATTCGGTTCGTTGGAAAGAATCAGCTCATTCACGATCTTTTCAGTTTGAAATAATGTTCTTTATGAAATGTAGTAGAGTAAAAATTACAATATTATGCTCTGGAAGGAAGTAAAGTTAAAGATCTCCCAGGGTAAGAAATACACCTAATGTGCTCATACTTTGTGACTATCCACGGGTTGCATCTAACCTATGTACAAATAATTACCAATTGTTTTTTTGTTTTGTTTTTTGGACTGTTCACACTTATTTTAATTTCTATGAAGCTGGTCTGAGTAAGGGATTCAGATAGAGGTTTGGTAGGTCTGTTAACAGCTGTTTGTGTGTGTTGTGTTGAACACATTCTCTTGGGAGGCTGGTGTTTTAGGGGTTTGACCATGAGGGTGGCCCAACCAAACCCACACACACACACTCACACACAGTGTGGCCTCTCAGAGTGACTTTATTAAGCGGTGCTCATGAAGAGACTGTTAGATTGTCATATGCTGATATGTGAGAAGGTGTGTTGGCGTGTGTAATGTGAGAAAGTGTGTATGTGTTTATGTTGTGGGAAAGGGAGGAAATCCTCGGGGTGGAGTGTTGAGCGTTGCATGTGTGTGGTTGGGTCATTTGCACCTCATCAAGTCGGGACTGGTGGTCTCAGACACACTCCGGGAACAGAGCCTCACTGATTGGGTGCCTGACGGGTCACTCTGTGGTCGATCGGGCCACCAATTGTCAGAGCTCCATTAATCAATATGACCAAGAGGTACACTCAGAAAGTCTAGGGTATGCTCTTATTATTATTATACACAGTATGTGTCATTGCTGTATCTGTTGCAGACTAACGTCTGTAGAATATCGCATGGACTGGTCTGTTTACAAATTTAAATACTGTTGATTAAGGACTGGGAAACACATTCATTTGTGTGTGTAATAAGTTAAAAATATATGTATTGATTTTGGTACGTTTTGTTTGTGGTATGACAGAAATATGACATCTTCTGATGCTGTCATTGTATCAAGAGAATATGTCCTCAAATGATAAATATTTAACTGAATTTTTTTGCATTTGTTGTGAAAATAAATGCACTAAATAACTGTCAATGTACAGTACAGATAAATGTGGCTTCATCATAATAGGTTCATGTATTGTTGTGAGTACACTTAAATTATAATCCAATTATAGTAATAATGTTCTGAAAGGAAAGGAATATACATTAAGTAGACTTTCAATTATAGGCTATAATTTTGAATATATAAAATGACAAACAAACAATTTATATAAGACAAATAAATAAACACATCAATAAAAAAATACAGTAAATGTATAATTCTAATATTATAATAAATAACAAATGTTTATGTCATGCTTACCTTGATTCATACATTCCAAAATATGCCATAAACAAATAGTTAAGGTATATGTTTGTTCTCATTTTTAAAAATTGTTATGTGTAAGTAATATCACAAAAATACAAAAAACCTGTGTGATGAATTAGTTTTTTCATATAATCATAGATGCACTAGTAATAACAGGAGCATCAACAGTCACTGTTTTTTGTTCAGATCTCACAAACAATCAAGTCAGACTTTCTTATTTGCTCTTAATAAGGCGGAGTGCAGGGTTTTAAATACTCAGAGGTTATTTGCCCCAGACAGAGGTCACCGGGGCACTGTTCTTAATTAGCCAAATGAGTCCGGCCGTATTGTGGCAGTGACCTTCTCTGCAGTCAATTACGTGAAAACCAGCATCCCAGAGTTCCACTACAGCGCTGAGAAATAATGCTGATCACACATATTTGTGAATCTGATGTGTTTGTCCGAGAATAAATGAGAGTTCGAGTTGTAGCACGAGGCTTCGCTCTCATGAATGGAGAGGCTCTTAGTCTGCGTTTAAATCTGATTACATCATTTGTGTTTTAAAGGCTAACTCCAATTACGTAATTAGTTGGTTGGGTGTTTCCTTAATTATAGAGATGTTTGACAGAGCCGCTGACCAGCAAAACCTGAGAATGCTGCACTTTCCACCTTCCTTTATTCTCCTTTATCCTGCTGTTGATGTTTCTCTAACACACACAGTAAACAGAGCTTTGCTTTTGTCATTACGGCTCTCGTTTGTGTTAAGGCCCAGTTCTGACATCATGACGGGAACCTCGCAGATGAGGTTTCCCATTAAGCATTTGTATTTGCAATGACAAGAACTGTAAATTATTTACACCAATGAATGATTTTGCTATAAATCATGAATCCGTCTGTTTGAGCGGTATCTAATGTTAATGTACGGAATGCCACCAGGCAACATCCATCTGTGATTGTTTTCCTGTGCAGGTTTACAGGTTTTTGCGTAGTCAAGCTAGAAGTGCGTGATATGATATGGACTTATGCGCTGCACTGCTTGCTTTGAGTTCATCTTGATCTTTTGGAGCATGCACACAGAACCAAAAGCAACTGCAGTCGGATTGACAAGTGCGTTTGATGTCTGTTAGTCTTACTTAAACTAGTGTTTACGTGACATTTCCACTTGATAAATTATTGCATTTGTCTGCATCAAATCAAACTTGCAAAGTGCATGTAAACCAGTGGTTCTCAACCTTTAAGGGCCTCAGTGTTCACAACATTATTCACAGGCACCGGGACTTTTCCAGTTGTTTGTGATTTACTGGAGAAGGACTTTGGCAAATAGTTTTTGAAAACATTTTAGAGCTTGACATAACTATAAAAAAATGTAAATAACAAATTCTGCGTATGGGACACCATACTTTGCCACTTATTACTTCACTTACAATATTTACAAATCTTTTATGTCATATAATTATTTGGATGCACTTTCACCATTTTACGAATACATCTCTCGATCCCTCAACCCTATTTTCCCAAACCTAAGCATAACTAATAATTTTTTTTGAATACTGTAAACCTGCTTTGAGTCTGTTATATACATAATGGACTTGAGAGAATATAGAAACAATAGGTAAAAAAAATAACGGGCACAAATCTGCAGGAAAATGGCAATATAGCATTAAAAGAACCTAAACTTCTTAAAATTATATAGAAAAATAAGTGCAATGTCAAAATGTCAAAAGTAGTCCAAATGGTGATTTGCTGAAGTCTCGATCCTCTCTGGCGGTATACAGTAGAATGTACAATGTGAGGTACTGAAGAAAGGGTAGTTTATTAGTTTAGTTAGTGTATTAAGTTGCTGTTTGACAATAATATCAATAAAGTTACAACACTGTAAGCGGAATGCAGAAATATTGTCTTTTAAAATTACGGCAATTTAATGTCTAAAGTAATGGCTCATAAAATATGAAGATCGCTGAAAATTGATTGATTCAGTTGTTTTACGTTGCTTTATTTGGTGTATGTTAGGGCGTTATTCACAGTCACAGCATAACTAAACACCTTGTGTGATCCACGGCATAAATAAGAAATATTACTTCATAAGAATGGTGAAATGATTTCAGAAATTGTATTCATTTAAAGTTTAGAACCACAAAAAGTTGTCATTAAATATGAAGTAAATGAGTGAACTGTTTAATAAATGTGATTGAAAACATAATGTCATTGATGACAACTGAATACAATATAGTCCAATCATTAATGCCTTGATTTCAGTCTTCATACATAAAGATTTGTGCACATTTGTACTTCTGTGAAGTATTTTATGTGTGAATAAGTAACGTTTAAGATGCAGTCAGGACATGATTATTGTGCGTATCTGTGCAAATGTAAGTAAATGTTTAAGATAACATTGAGCCTAGTTTAAATTGTTAAATAAATATTTTGTTTTGTTAAAAAAGCTTACAATGATCATACTATTTATCAACACAATATTAAAAGATTCAAAATTTGTAAAATCTATTTTTGATTTATGCCTCCAAAACTAGCCAAATCATTTTTATTGCTCTGAATTCCACGATTTCGCCTGTGTTTTCCTGAAATTACAAGGAATTGCTAAGTGGTCTGCTAGATAATGTCGATTTAATGTACTCTATGTATTAGGCATTCAACATCAAATATATCTTTGTCAGCTGCTGTAATTCCTGCTGGAAGCTTCGGCCATCAATGATATTGATAAAACCTCCACAAACCAATAATGCTGCATATGCTTGATGACTTCACCCATGTACTACAAATTGGTGCCGTTCAGCAGGAAAAATATGACCTGTGGTACAACAACGTACCAAAAAAAAGTTTCTGCGGGATTTGGTTACTAGCTTTTCCATGTTTGTGTTATTGCAGTCTGCTGTGTTTAGTTTGAAGCATCACTGTGGGAGCAGGTTTGGGCTTCCTTTATGAGCTGATCGGACATTCATCTATCAGACTGTTCCTGAGGAAATCCTCTGTCCTAAAGCTAGATTCCAGAGCATACTTCTCTGGAAACACACTGTTTTGGACCCTAAGGGACATTAGTGGCATCTGGCATGAGCTAACATCAACTCAGGATGGAGCAACTTGTAGATGACCCATATCAAGTGTGGTACATATCAGATTTCCGGAGAAGCCTTTTATTTGGCCAGTTTGTGAAGCGCGATCTGCTCCGAACATGGATTGGGTGCATGTTACTAGACGCTGGCCACGACTGCAATCTCTCTTTGTTCATTGAGATCTCATTTGTCAAGGCAGAGAGCCGAGAGGGTATTAGTTAGTTAGCAAATATTGACATGCCACTTTGGTCGGGTAACTATCAATTGAAATCAGCAAATCAATGCTCCTAATAGCTGCTCATTACGCACTTGATGCATTTTCAGCGTTCGCATCAGCTTTGCATGTCAATGCAGTCAAAAACTATTACTCGACCAGCAGCGGCCCGACGTGCTGTTCATCTCTTGTTCATCATTTAAAATACTCAAAATTAGATTACAGTTCATTTTTTATTCATCACTTGATTACATATACTCACACAATAAATTCTAAAATGCCTTCGTGACATCCAGGTAAATAGAATATTCTGTTTTTAAATAGACGTTAATATATGCTAAATTAGCACTAATATTCTAGTAATGTGCATGCTAATAAGCAGTGGTAATATTTTAAGGTGTCCATAATACAGAGTAAGTACCTAGTAAGTACTGAGTAGTAGCCATTGTACTTACATAAAATGTACTTATGTGACTAAGTTTGTACTTATGTCGATGTAACAGGCTGCTGCTGTTACACATTTGTTACAGACTGAGTCTGTTACACAGCTACTTTTGTAACCAAATGTTTGGCACGTATGTGCTGCAGACTTTATACAACGTAATTATAAATGAAGTATTCTGGCATAAGCTACTTAAAATAAATTGTATCAAGATTGTACTTAAGTGTTAGTCTGTAACATATGTGTAACAGTAGCTGCCTGTTACATCTACATCATTACAAACTCTAATTACAGGCTGTTCCATACATTAGTTATGTAATAAGTACATTTTATTTCTTGTAAGTACAACGGCTACTACTTAGTAGCTAATTCGATAATTACTCTGTATTATGACACCTTAAAATTAAGTGTTACCTAAGCAACTAATAGGTGTAGCCGTAAAATAAAGTGTTACCGTATTTTCTTTGCATTTATTATCAAAATGGTACAATATTATCCGGTTTATATCGATTTGATAAATGATTTAGGTTAAACGTAATGAAAAAGCAGACTAAAATGTGTAATGTAATAGATTACGTTCCTAGCTGTAACATTTGTTACAGTAACGGACTACAGTTTGTAAGTAATCTCCCCAGCTCTGGCCTTTTAGGTGGTTGTTTTGTAGCTTGAACGAGGTGACTCTTAAATGTCTGGAGTGCATCTGACTGACACGCTGCATTTAAAAAGAATGAATGTCAGTTTTTGCTGTCACTAGTTTAATTAAGTTTAAGCAGTGACCTTTCATCTGTTTGCGATGGAAATCACAGACTCCGCGTTTTCTCTTCGCACAAAGTGGAGCGGCGTTCGTCGGGAGAGGATCTTTATTTAGACACCAGATCTTCCTAGATAAATAAAGACAGTGTTAATGGAAGAGGGGCGAGTCGGATGCGTGTCAGGGGTTTGCCCAGATAAATCATTAGATGGAAGGTTATTGGAAATGCAGGGAGATAAAAGACTGAAGAAGCCAGTAATTGCCTTAAAGATCAGACTACAAAGCATTAGCCTGGCTTTTACAAGGCCAGTCGGCAACAAAAGAGTCGTAATTTATGAGCTCAGCGTAAAAGAATAGCATAATTGCATTAAAAATTAATGCTAATGAGGTCTAAAATGGGGAAGGTGGTTATTATGAAAGTTTGTATTCATCTTCTTTGGCCTGAATGATGGCTAGTGGCTTGATTAATGGCTTAATTTCTATCAATTAGCCGGGCCAAAAATAAATAAATAAATCTATCCACAGAGACGGGGCTAAATTGAGTATTGAATTACATATCTTAGGCTGATGCTGAGATGGAGGCCGGATTCCCAATGGTTTACCATAGAGGGAATGTCCTTGTGTGTTTAACAATTAGTATATGTTGACATGTGGACAGAGCCTCAAGTTGATTTACAGTAATTAAAACCCCACACAAAACAAGAATTAAAATAAGCTAGAACGACCAAAAACAAGAAGTCTATTGTGGTTTGTTTTTCTTTCTTTTTAATTAATCAATTAATTAATTTACTTACTTTTTATGTATTTATTTATTTTTACAAATACTGTCCTCTTAAGTGTGATTTCAAGACCTGGAAAAGTCATGTAAATGAATAACATCCTTTAATTCCATTTGCATCTTCATAATGAATTTATAAAGTAATGATGGCAAGCTTTAAAATGTTTCATCAGGTAGAAGCTAGGTTTAACAAATACTTGTAAAAATCCACAAGGTTGAGAAGCACAGAGTTGGATAAGGTCTAACAAACACATAAACACAGCTGTGCCGGCGCGTGTGAGAGGGTTTTCCATGTATTGTAGTGTAGTTTTCTCTCTTTCTCTCACACACACACACACTCGTCTCAACGGACGTTTCATTCTCAATCAGTGCAGTGCCATCATTAGGTCTTGTTTTGCTTGCTCATGACATTCAAAAGCACCTTTGAATCCGCGGCCGTTTGAGACCGACCACCTGATGATGGGCAGTTACTGCTTTAATTATTCCATCAGTGATGAGAGCCGTTGTAATTTTGCTCATGGAAGTAAGGCATTCAATTATGGGAATTAATCAGGAACTGTGAGTTTTGCATTCACTTTCAGCGCTGGACCTTGAGTTGTTGAACATCGCCCTCTTGTGGTTTCCTCTCGTCCTGCCTGCTGAAGAGGATCTTTTAGTTTGACTTTAACCTCTTGCAAGTGAAGAAAAACTGCCATTACGAGAGAGTGTTAAGACCATTCGATGTGCTGTTTGTTTTTGCACAAATTAATCAGTTTATTCACGTCTAAATCTACATTCATTCATGTTTAACAAAAAAGGAGTACGTTTAGTGCTTTAGGATAGCCATGTCATCATCTCTCTCTCTCTCTCTCTGTCCGTCTGTGGTTAAGACTGCTATAAGGCTTGTGTAATGCGGCAACAATGGACTCTAAATTAATTTTGTGGATAATGTGTCAATATTAAATGTCAACTTTGACCTGGCCTTGTGCTGATCGTGTATGGTAGAGATGTCTCTCCGACAGCGCTATCGATTTTCTGCTATTTACTCGGCACAGGCCCCTCTCTCAAAGTCCATTATTTTTGATTTTCCTATGAAATACATATCTTTCCTCACTGACATCTGACAAACAGCATATGGAAGTCATTTTATCTACCAATAATGTGTTTGTCAAAAAGTATGAGGCATTAATGGAATTCCGGGCCAAGGATAGGTTGTCACTGATATATCTGGGTGGGCTTGTGTGTTTGTGTCTGTGTATCAGTCATTAAGATGTACACACACACACACACAGGAGGAGTAATAAGTGTGTGATTGAAAGCCAGTGGACTGCTGTCATCTTAAGGACGGTCTGTAGACTCCTAGAGGATATTGCGCCTCCGTTTTGCCTCAAGTATGTGTATTTTTGAGAAGGCAAGCTGTTATCAGTGTGTATGGACACATGCCTGACATTGTTTGAGCTCATTTTACTGCAGGTTTGTTTCTCAGAGCGTCACATCAGCAGTGTTTTATGATGTGTGTTACAGTCACAAATCAATGTTTATATGTATGTTACTTTAATGGAACTAGATATTCTTCAGATTGAGTCTCTTTACACGTTTTCAGCCGTTTGCTAGGAAAGAATGACAGGGATACAGTGTTTAAGTGATGTTCATAAGACGTATGCACAGTTTAAATCTGTGTGTGTGCGTGTGTGAGAGAGAGAGAGAGTTTCTGCTAACAGAGAGAAAACCAGAGCAAATATTCATTTATTCATTAAACGAGCAGAGCGAGAAGATGTGTTGTGACAGTTGCTCCCTGGCAGTTAATGGATTAAATTAATTCCTCTCATTAGCGCAGGGATCTGTGTGTGTGTGTGTGTGTGTGTGTGTGTGTGTGCTGCTTCATACCTAATAGTGTTTGTTTCTGAGCATTTTCATGCATATGTGTGGAGAGAGATTAAATTGTGGGTGAATTTGAGTATCAGTAATGCATTGTGTTTTATGTTTTAGGACGTCTTCATTTAGCGCTGTCACACAAACAAGAGCGCTGATGTTGTGAATAACAGCACAGCTGTGGCTGTAGGTAATCACAGCTTATAGTTCAACAAACAAGAAGTTAATATGCAGTAACAAATATTTGACACAATATTAAAGGTTAGCCTGTTTATTTATGAAAATAGTACCGAGCAATATCACATTAGGTCTTTATTTCCCAAATAAATGTGTAGAGTGAGATAATATGCATATGAAGTAAACAGAAGATCCGTTTACTGTGAAGAACCTTAGAAGTTATTATTTTTTTCATGAATTTGAAGTGTTACCTACTGCATTAATCGGTGATCACTGAAGCTATAAAAGGTTGGTGTCCATGTTAATATGCTCAACCACCAGAGGGCATCAACGACGGGCAGCCTATCGTTTGAAATAAAGTTTCTGTGTATCGGTCTAACCCAAAATACATTATTTCTGCAAGTATGTAATTATGCAGGGAATATTAATCATGAACATATACATCCCCTGATATGATTAGGAGAAACTGATTTGAATACAATACACAGCAAATACCAGAATAAGAGCCTTCGTTGTATCTGGTATAACCATAAATGCTTCAAAAACATGCGTCACATCTTCAAGCCAGTACACAACGCTCGCTGTTGACTTGTAAAGCGTGTCTGTGCTTTCTGATGTCTTCTCACTGACCAGCATCCATTTCAGACTGTTGAAGAACTGCTAGAAAAGAAGAATAATTGAAGACCTACAGACTAGATAGCACATATTTGTTGTTGTAGTTTAACGTGTCAACTGCTATTTTACATGTTGTTGAAGTAGGTTCATTTTCCTAACTCATTTTTGCTTGTATTAAGTGATGCCAACAACTTCATTTTTACCACCATTGATTCATATGCCTTGATAAAAACACAACTGCATAAAAATAAATGAGCTGTTAGGGCATGAACCTCAACAGCTTTCACTTTCAGTAAACTACCAAAAAAAAGTAATAATTAACACACTTAGCAAGTCGTATAGAGCTGTGTTTGGTGGGTAATGTTTAATCGGTTAGGAACGTGAGGAAACACCAATACACAGTTACTTTAGTGCTACGAATGATGTCACCAAGAAATCAAAAAGGACAATTCAGAACCAGTTCTCACTATTACCCAGTTGGTTGTTAGCATGCCTAGCATTAACATATTGACTGTTGATTAGTACTTATAAAGCATATATTTAGCTCTAATCCTGCCCAATACCTGAACTTAACAACTACCTTCTATTAGTAAGCAGGAAATGAGTTTACCTTAAAATACCTTAAAATAAAGACAATTCTTGTTTTCTTACTTTTTTTCTATTTTCACCCTGCAAAACCGTTTTACACAATAGGGAAGTAATAAGGGTCACAACTTCGGTTTCATGCAGATCCACATATCCATATCATACCAACATTTCTGACTATTAAATCCTAAAGCTATGCTCGACTTAGTACAGACTGTTTATCTCTTATGACTTGCTTTCTAACTCACATTTTTTCCTGTGAAGTGCGATCCTTTCCTTCCGTCTTCAAACTGCAGTATTCAAAGGGCACTTAACACGACAGAGACCAGTCATTTTTCTCGACAAGCATTTCTATTCTCTCTTTTACTGCTACCATGCACTGTGTATTCTTGCTTGTTTAGACGGTATGCTGTTGTTTCGCTGGAGACATGCTGAAGAGAAGTGTAATGGGATCGGGACACAACCAGCGTCCCAGGAGCACAGCTGCTTTAATGTGCCTCATGCACGTCAGACTCAACAGTATCCAGTAGATTGACGCTGTTACTCACTAAGAGATGAATCAATCAGCATGATGTTTTTTTCTGTTTCGGTGGTTTGTGACCGTCTGACCTGCCCTGCTGACCTCTCGCCTGTCCACTCACCGCTCTGTTTTTGTGTTCCTCCAGAGGAGATGTCTCTCGCCGAGCAGGTGAGGAGGATAAAGGATATCGAGGCCATTGAGAGCGACTCCTTTGTTCCTCAGGCTTTCAAATCATCTCGGGATGGCACCAAGGTACATCTCTGCCCCTCTCCCTCTCTATTCTCTTTGCCTTCCTTCTCTCATATATATATATATTCTTTTATTTGATTTCTTTTCGCTGAGTTACTTTCCGTTTGTCTGCAAATGAAATGATTGCCATTATATCTGGTTTGGTCTGTGGCACCTGTCCGCTTGAGCTCGGGCTCCTGAAAAGCGTCCGGCCATCGGTGGGCCCTCACTCTCTCCAGAGAGCATTACTGAAGAGCATTCACATTCACCGCTCAAATTAGATTACTAACAAATGCTCACAGATCTCTGTGGTCTGAGACAAAAGGTGACAGTTGAAATGAGTCTGTATGATAGATTGCACCAGAAGGACCGGGAGGCTGATCTCAGCTCTGTCTGTACAGACTTCAGCGATGCACTGGGAACTGATGCTAGACCAGCACTTAACATCACTACGTTTATTTCTGAACCATGCACAAACAGCTCTTTAGGTGGAGCAATAAAGGCATACACAGAGGGCATTCTTTGGACAAACAGGAATACATGAATTCGTGCACATTAGATTTTTTTCAGTCATTTCCATTCCATGCACACACTTAAATCGCTTCACGGTCCCATAGAAGAATCTTTTTTGTCTAAATGGTTCTATAAAGAACCTTTAACATCTGAAGAACATTTCTGTTTCACACAAAAGTTGAAAGTGTGGTGAAAGAAGGTTCTTCAAATTATAAAAAAGTAAGAGAGAGATGATTCTTTAAAGAACCTTTCGACTGCTTGGTTCTTTGTGGAACCAAAAATTTTTTTTTTTCTGTGGCATCGCTGTCAAGAGCCTTTCAAGCAGCTTTATTTTCAAGAATGTAATGAGGGTGATCTGAGCTCAGATAAAAGCGCGATGCCAACTCTCACTGAACCGAGCATGGCTTTGAGGTGAAAGACCAGAGTATGCAAGATGTTATAAAGGACAAGGGACAGCAAGAGTGAGAACTGTTAGGATTATACTTCCATCAGTTGTTTGTATTCAGAATTGTCTGCAGATAAGTGTTTGCTCAACTTTACTGTGGTACAGGAGTCTTTATCATGTGCAAACCTTCAACCTTTCAGCTGCTTGCTCTAATGTCAGCTAAATAGGTTGATCAAATTTACTTCATCTCTAAAATACGCAGTTCACTGAAATCACTTCTTTCTGGTCCAAAACGATCCTTACAAGGTACAAAGGTCACTCAATGTCTGCAACTTACAAACGTCACACAGATCTTCGCAAATAATGTGTCAAAAATAGCAGCAAAAAGTCTGTTTAAATCAAAGGCGTGATTCATGTGGTTACAAACCTGTATGTGTTTCTTTCTTCTGCGGAACACAAGAGAAGATATTTCGAGGAATGGTGGGAAGCAAACGGTAAATATCCTCTTTTATGTTCCACAGAAGAAAAGAAAGTCATACGGGTTTTGAATGACACGAGGTAAGCAACTGATGAGAGAATTTTCATTTTTGGGTGAACTATCCCTAGCCAAGGCTAAACAAGCTAATCACAGAGTTCAGCATCACAGTACAGACGGGTTTAACCACAGTCTGCAGGACACTGGGGCTGAAGAGCCCTGCTTCAAGGGGCTAAATGACCTATTATTTATAGCACCAAAGAAGAATGGCCTTCAAGGATAAGAATAAAGAATAAATAGGGCATTTTTCTTTAATTAAACAACTCGTCAGGCACAGTGGAATGTGGATGTAAATATTATGAATAAGGTGAATGTGTGGAATGGTAGAAAGTGCTCTGTGTGGTTTCTTAAGGATTTTGCAAATAACTTTTTATTTGCAGGTGACTGGAGTTTCAGAGATCAAGGAGGCAGAGACTATAAAAGAGGAAGTTGCCCTTTTGCCCACCTCCATCATGTACAATGACAGCGATGCCCTGGCTCACCCTAACGTAAGAGTTTTTGTGTATATGTACCTACTTCAACCAGATTTTGGAGACTTAATTCGAGCAATATCTGACAAAACGTTCTAAAACCTCATTTTGGTGACATCTACATGTGTAAAGAGGTAACACTTTAGTATCGGGACCAATTCATGCATATCACTAGCATTGTGGCTGTTTATTAGCACTTGTAAAGCTCCATGGTAGCCCATACTTAAACATACCCACCACCTTACTAACTTAATTAGTAATAAACTAATTGGGAATTTATCGTGTGAAGTATTGGTCAAACTTTATTTTAAAGTCCAATCTTACCATTGACAAACCATTAACTACAAATAGTTGTTTATTAATAGTTAAGGTAAGGTGTTGTGATGTAGAATATGGTCATGCTGAATATTTGCTTTATAACTGCTAATAAACAGCCAATATGGTAATAATAGACATGCTAACAAGCAACTAGTTAACAGTGAGAATTGTTCCCCGAGTATTTTTAATGGTAAAATTGCAGAATGTTTCTGTTTGGTTAGGAGGTAATAGCATTTTTAGTAGCTGTATATTAAAAGAACAGAAGTCTATTGAATGTCCCTGTCTAGAAAACAAAGTATTCTATAAAGTATAGTCATTTTTGGATACTTTTGGCAAGTGAAGTTTACCAAATTGGAAAGGCTCCACCTTGTGAACCTCTATAATTCTTTCCAAGAAAAATAGTGTGTGTTATTCACAGCATACGTCAAATAAGACTCTGGTGTCACAGACCCAGCATCCCGAAGTTACAACGAAGCCTCCCAAAAGGCCTCCGATCGATAATGCTCCTCTCCCAAGACTTACCCGCCCTGCCCCCCACCCATGTAGAAATTGCCTATTTCTGAAGCCGCACTTCTTGACAACCCACTCAGGGCCCTTCTTATGCACCCTCAGTAATATTGGCAGACAGAATTTCCTACGAAAGCGCGCTCCATCTCTCTCGCTCGGCAAACTGGGTTATGTGTGACTGATGCAGATGAGCTCGACAGGCTGATCTATTGCAGCAATATGCCCAAGGCGAGAGAGCCCTGATCACCAGTAATGATTCAATCATTTAGCCACCACCACTTACTGTATCTACTGTAATTTCAAACTCGTTAACCGCGCTTCGCTAGGTGCGTTAGGAGTCGGAGGAGGCTCGTCGTCGTGTCGTGGAATCGCCTACGAGAGGAAAAAACAGGCGACATGCATCCTCAGTCTATTAGCGCGACATGTGCACGTGTTTCCCAGGCAAACAGAGCCCAGGCGAACGCTACGGGCGGACCCTAACCCGATGTAAATGACACGCTTATAATGCGTGCACGCGGCGGGATGGAAGCGATCAGTCTTTCCAAAGCCTAGATTTGATTTGGTGCCTCTCGTGTTTTTTGGATGAAGGAAATGAGTGATGAGTGTTGGAGAAGAATCCGGAACTTCCAAACTTAAGGAACTCATAAGCACAACTAATGTGGGAATCACTCAAATTCTCCCTTTATGCTGACATCCGAATCAACCGCGCGTATTACCCTGTCTGATGTGTTTATGATGCAATACCATTTACACTTGCTCCAAATCTAATCGCGGCTGTGATTGTCCTATATTAAGCCAACCCAGACAATTAGAGCGCAGGCTTGGAATCCATTAGAAACCAATAGGAAAGATTTGTTTCAAAAGGGTTACTTGCGTTTCAGATCTATAACGTCGGGCCGTTAGTAGACCTCGGCCATCCTTGAGTGGAGTAAACGAGGAGGGAATGTGAAATGGCGCACATGCAGACAGTCACAGATTTCCCGCTGTGGGCGCAGATCTTCTGAGCTCAATAACAGCTCTGTAGGAGGACTCTGTAACGTTCGCTCGCTCTGCACAGAAAGGCATCGCAGCGTTTGCTGTAATAATATCCAATGTATTTTGCATTTCTAATCCAATGTACGGTTCCTTCAGTTCTTAAAAAAAGAAACAACATCCTCCGTATACTTCAGTCATTACATTTGTCTTCAGCTAAATAGCTAAGAATCATACCAAAATAAATTGAACTGAACTGATGCAGATTTCATCATTTAGTAAAGAAAGAGAAATCAAGTGGATTGAGAGCAAATGTGTTTCATCCAAACTAATCATAACAGCACTGACAAATTTATATTTTCTGTTGTTCTGCCTAATGAACACATCAGTCTTACATCCTTCCCTGCGAGCACTGCTGTGTGTGTGTGTGCACCTGCTGTTTATCACCTTATGGGGACCACTGTCCCTACAAAGATAGGAATACCAGTCAATTTTGGCCTTTTGGGGACACTTGTTAGGTCTCTGTGAGGAAACAAGCTTATAAATCACACAGATTGAAGTGTTTTGAGAATGTAAAAGTGTGTTGTGTTTCCTGTAAGGGGTAGGTTTAGGTGTAGGGTCTGTGTAGGACA
>JAUMHQ010000074.1:1560234-1571693 GCA_032361165.1 Enteromius paludinosus
GCATTACTGAACATGTACCAAGTAAAATATTACTGAAACTTGATTAGTAATGCCTTACACTACTGCGTTACAGCAAAAATTAATTTATTATTGTAATATATTACTTGTAACGCGTTACTCCCAACACTGCAGGTAACAGACCTAAACAGACACTGGATTGTTGGATTGTTCTGTAAAAGAGGTTTCTTGACTGTCAATCAAATACATGAAAATCTATTTTATATGAGCTATAACAGGGTTGCAAATCTGACCTAAATCATTAATAATACATGTATTTTATTTTTGATAGAGTACTTTCAGGGTTGATTGTTTGAAGAAGGCACTGAACACTGTAGTTTGTGGAAAAACTGGATGAAATACAAATAAGTATAATGGCCTATGTGTTTGTTTTCTTCCCATGTTATGGGTGTGTTTCTCTAGGATGCCAACAAAATTCAGCATGAGTTTTTTCTGCTGTTCTCTGTGATGGATGAGAATGACAGCTGGTATCTGGAAGAAAATATTAAGAAGTTTGGTAGCAGTAATTCAGATGCACATGACGAAGAGTTTATGGAAAGCAATAAGATGCACGGTATGCATATATGTGTTTAATCACAAAAGCATGTGCATTTACATCAACACTTTATGAATATAAAAGTTTATGATTTGATGGTATTGAGAATGTTTGTGTTCATTCTCAGCGGTGAATGGCTTCATGTATGGAAACCTGCCTGGTCTGGACTTGTGTAATGGGGAACATGTTATGTGGCACATACTTGGCCTGGGCACTGAGGTGGACATCCATGGGGTCTATTTTGAGGGTAACACGTTTCAAAGAGGCGGGACGAATCGTGACACTCTCAGTGTCTTCCCACACACCACAGTAACTGTTAGCATGACACCCGACAATAATGGTAAGTCACAGCCCTTTTACATCAGAGATATGTAGGTGTGTGAATGCTTACCTTGTACACTCCAGTGGCTTTGATATGGGACACTATAATGCTTTTACTGATAATGATGGTGTAGTTCCAGATCCTAACCCCACTAATGCTGCGTTCACACCATACGCGAATGAAGCGAGTAAACTCAAAATGTTCAAGCGTCCAATTATTTTACCATCACCATTACATTTGTTTCCAAGAATGTTCTGAGAAAAGTTGTTTTTCTCTGGACATTTCCAGAACAGACACTGCAAATACAAAGTTCAAGCACAAGGTGCATAAAATAATGACAACAATACAGGAGGAAATACATGGAAATATTAATTATATGTAGGGCTGGACGATTTGGACAATATATTTCTTAATTTCAATCGATACGATATGAATCTGATATTGAAATGAACACTATTTATCTAAAACAGAAATTATTTTTAACATGATAAATGCCTTTATCATCACTTTTGAACGGAATAGTAAATGTTACAAAAGCTTTTTATTTTAGATAAATTCTGATCTTTGGATCTTTCTATTCATCCAAAAACTGTTTTAAATATTGATAATCAGCAAATCAGCATTTAAGAGTAATATTTGAAGGATCACATGACACAGGGGAAAAAATGGAACAACAAAAACTAAAAAAATGTTTGAGACAGGCTTATGGAAAATGCAAAATCATTGTCTGCCAGCAGGAGGAAGTTTAAAACTAGCGGATCTCTTCAGATCCGCTCATGAACACTACTTTATCAGATAAAAACGAAAATGTCTTTTAAACTTTTCTGTAGACAGTTGGTTCCCTTCAGAGATACATTCATATAAACACCTGGTCCTCATTTTTGATTTTGAAACATGCAGTGCTCATGTTTATTCAGCAAGTCAAATACCACAAATGAATGTATGGGGAAAACTGGTACTGTGTATCTGAAATACTGGAACTGTGTTTAAAAATCATATCAATCTTATATCACATATCGATAATAAATTATTGTGCAGCGCTTATTATAAGTAATTTGATGCTAATGAGATCACAGACCTGCAAAACATGAAATCATGAAAATTTCAAACATTCAAATTTTCAGTGATTTCAATTGATATTTTCAAACGTGATTTATACAGTTTGCTGAATGCTAATTGTTTTGCCAACTGAGCAAACCAAGGTTGACTCTTGGAACAGAAGCTGGTGAAATCAGGTGATAGCAGTGAGAAACCTCTGGCCACAGAATGAACGAATGAATAGAGCGAGCATGACTGATGACTCCATGAACAAGTCAGTGTTTCTGTATTGTATTCAAAAGTGGAAGCAGCTCTTTTGCTTAGACTGACAATGGACTTGAGTGAGATCATGCAGGGGTTGTAATCTGACCAGCAGGTTTATAACATGGTGCAGTATTGTGATCAGAGATTGGCTCATCAATAAGTGAGCCTGCTATAAAGTGTACATTTTAGGACATCCTCATTAGTGATGGGCAGTTCGGCTCTTTTCAAAGATTCTGCTCTTTTGGCTCAACTCCCCTAAAAGAGCCGGCTCTTACGGCTCCCAAATGGTTTGTTATTTAGTATCACTCTGAGCCTTCTATTTTAGCCCGATTTATTAATTGTGAATGTTTTGTGTATTGGAAAGCACCTTCTTAATTCCTTATTTTTCATTAAAAAATACGCAGTTACTTTTATTTAACATTTTAATAAAACTTCAATTGAACAATTGAACACAACCACAGCAAACAAATCAAATAACCTAAATAAAGGGAAAAGTCTTAACATACATAATAAACATATATAACAAAACACTTATGTCTTTAGTGCATTTTGGCATTGAGAAATATGAAATGGAGAAATATGAAATGGATGGGCTGATGCGATTTCTCCTCTCTGCAATTATTTGTCCTGTTTTTCAGAAGACTCTCTCTGTCGCTCTGTGTACCTGGCGTGTACCACTACACACTCGCTATCTTTAAAGCATGCACTCCCTTTCCTTCTTTCATATAATGGTACAATCCTAGTGGGTCCTCCAATGTGATTAGCCACATGGTGTTCCCAAATGAAGCCCCACCCCTAATTACGGCAGAAGATTCGGATCTCCCAGTTCGCAAACAACACATCAATAATCCTCATATATGAGGATTTACATTTACATTGAGGGATTGTTTGCTTGTAGATGTCTGTGTTAGTGTTCGCTGACCGTAAAGGGCTGTTTTGTGGTGTTTGATGGGCAACAAGTACATCTGACCTAGATACAAACTGACTATGGTGACCTTGGGATAAGATTGACACAGAAAAAGCAACATTTTGTTAAATGTTCTTAT
Source organism: Enteromius paludinosus (assembly GCA_032361165.1). Classification (NCBI taxonomy): domain Eukaryota; kingdom Metazoa; phylum Chordata; class Actinopteri; order Cypriniformes; family Cyprinidae; genus Enteromius; species Enteromius paludinosus. The sequence goes on from JAUMHQ010000074.1 coordinate 1,563,458, forward strand.
GGTAATGATGAATTAATACTATTAGGAAGGGTTCTGACCTTCAGCTTGGTTACAAAATGCGATGCAAAATGACAGTGGTAGCTCCATTTTACAGTTATGGCAATTTAAAGACTGCAGCACACCAGAACATCAGTCATTCTGAGCACTTATAAAACTGTTTTGTTAGATATTGTGGTGTTTTGGATTTTAAATGCTGCCCAAGTCTTCATCACAGAAAACCTTCAGGTAGATCTAATAGATTTGCATGAGAACCAGATAAAGTGAAACAATGGTGCCTACTAATACTTTTTGGAAGCTGGAATACATTGTCTGCATAATTATAATGCAATTAATGTTTTTAATTTAACATATTTTTTTTTTATTTTACAGTTGAATAAATACAATGCTATGGGTAAATAAAAAAAATACAAATGCACATTGTGTCTCTTTTACAACAACCTTCTTAAATATCTATGTGTACAATTTTTAGGTAATTGTACCTAATAATTCAGCCATCTGATTTACTCAATGTTTTTATTTGCTCTTGATCATTTGTAGCTGATGCAGCCACCAAAGCCCCCTAGATTCTGTTTAAAGATGTGTGATGTTTTCCCTCACTATATTCATGCCAAGTGCCTGGATTAGGAATGCTGTTCCCAACAAAGCAGTCTATGTCTAGTGGGAACTCTAGATGGTGTTGAGTCCCTGAAACCCACAAAATTTGTTGCAGAGGCACAGATGAATGATTTGATGTTTGTAAATGCCGTTTAATTGCCCAAGCCTGTTGAATACTGGATGCATGACCAGTAAACAGTCAGTGACTGGGGCCGGCAGACGTCAACATAACACACTGATCTGAAACTATTTGTCAGAGTCTTTCAGTACAGTGTGAATTGACCAGTGTGAGAAGCCAGCTGAGAGACAATGACATTTGTGAAGCAGAGCATAATTTTGTCTTAGTGTATATAGTGTCATTGTATTTAGGATGCGTTGTTAAGTTGTCCATGCAAATTCTGTGACTGGTCATAAAGTACTGCGTTAACGCAAGACTCTTATCGCGTGATAAAAAAAAATAAATATCGCCGTTAATCTATTCACAAAGTTTTTACCTTGATAGTTTAGCGCGGATGTATACCTAGCCGAATTGCACTGTAGTCCTATTCGGACGGGACTAGTTTTCTAAACTACTGTATGTGTGAGCTTTGTGCGAGCTTCGTGCGGGCTTCAAGCTTATCACCTGTCGTCCGTGATTTTCGTTTACCATTTTGGACGGGACTAATGGGGCATCACAGAGATCACGCACTCTGTATACGTGCATTGCTATAGTCATTCAGATTGATTACAATTAGTATAATCACAAATACCATGGCGAATAGGGGTGGGAGAAAAAATTGATGCAACGCTATTCTCTCTTCAATGATTCTGAATCGATTCTGAATATTTCATGATCAATGTTTTTCCCCCATATGGCACATGTGCACGCTCCAGACACACCGGGTTTTATTGCACAGAATTTGCGCTGAGACACGTGCACGTTGCTTGACTGTGTGTGCTTCTATCCGTCGCGTTTTACTTTAGATATGTTTTTTATGTACAGTTTGGAATGCATTGGTATTAGATGCAGGAAACCTTCGCTCTGTTAATAACTGTAAGCAATAGTTTGAAAAGAGTAGACTGTTTATATAATGACAAAAAATTTACATTTTGCACAAAATAAATGTGTCATGTGCAGTTATATTGAAGGAGATTGTGATATTCTCCTGGTTTTCACAGACAAGGCATAAGCTAGTCACAGACTAAAATGCATGTTTGAACTGCTTCAACTGAAAATTTCTTGCTCTGACATATCTTACAATTTTGTAAAATATGCATTAATATCTTCATTTAACTAAGGCCTAGTCCTGGTTTAAGCTAAGCCATGTTTGTGAAACTGGGCCATTGTGTTGATAAATAATAATCTTGTTGAATTGAATTGTCAAACCAAGATTCACTCCCCTACTTTTAAGATGGCAGTACTGATACACAGATATCTCAAATATTGCACACATATTCTGATTCAAATGAGCCATTTTAATCTAAATTAATTTCAAAATAAAATAATTTAAAAAAATTAATCTATGCCCACCCCTACTTAATACACATCATCATCACTTTGTGCCAGGCACTCTCAGTTCAGGGGCATAGGACTCACTTATCCAGAGCTAACTAAATATGTACTTACCTCGATTCAACCTGCCTTTGCTAAAACATCTACATTACTAGACTGTTCTCTGTTCCTGTCATTTCACATGTCACATGTTTTTGCACAACAAACCCTATTACCACTAACAGCAGTTTTTGGTCTAAACTGACCACTTTGACGTTACAGCTTTTGAAATGTTTCTGCCTATACGACTTAATAACAGGAAGTCAGCAGTCCCTCCTGTTTATTGCCACAGCTTTTTTTTTCACTTGCTCTTAAATGAAGTGACAAAGATACAGAAGCTTGAGTACCTCTTAAAAATGTGAAATCTGTACTTGGAATAATTTCATGAGACAAAATGTGTCCTTATCTTTACTTTTTCTATTTTTTGTTAGTTTTTTGTCCTGACCCCCTTCATATGAAATGTCCAGCTTATTTGCGATGCTACATAATATCAAAGTATATGATAATACTGAAGATATTTTGCAAAAAGGGGTTTTACAAAAATTGTTCCGCAGCAACACAGACCAGAACAGTTTTTTTTAGCTACAATAAAGTAGTTCAATCATGATTTATTACAATTATTTGATAAGTTACATTATGATCCATAAGATTATGGCAGCAGCTACCCATCAGGGTTCTTAGGCAAGATTATACCACTTTTCTGCTTTTACATAAAGTGGCTAGGTATAGAATGTATAATGTATGAAAAGCATGTTTCTTGTTTTGTTAAAAGATATTATGCTCTTGTCTTCCCAGGGCAGTTTGAGCTGAGCTGTCTTACAGGGGATCACTACGAAGCTGGCATGCGTCAACATTACAAAGTCAGGTCCTGTTCAACAGTGACTCCTGTACCAGAAAAATTTAGCTCCACAGTGTCGTACTACATAGCAGCAGAGGAGGTGGAGTGGAATTACGCCCCAAACCGCACATGGGAACTGGAGAAACACAGAGCTACCCTGGAGGACAGGTATACACACAAACTTACATTTAGCCGTTTAGCAGACGCTTAACAGTAGCCTAACACAGTACATGTAGCAAGGGATTTTTAAAGTTATATAATAAATAAAAAGAAAACAGATAGAATAGAAAAAAATGAGAAAGTTAGTGTTAGTGGCCTTTTTTCGTTTTTTGTTAATTGTATAAAAAATTTAAGAAAACTGATGAGAGAAAAGAGAAGCTAGGGTTGGTGTTTTTTAATGAAAACAAGCAGTTAGTAAATGTGCAAGTCTAAAAGGGACATGTTTTATATATTCATTCATTTACTATTGTTATTTTTTAATTGAATTATAATAGAGGTTGCTAGAATTAGAGGGCCAAATAAAGATGGAAGAGATGTGTTTTTAGCCGAGTCTTGAATAAGTGTTCAGCTGCTCGGATTGAGCTATTCCACCAGGAGAGAATATTTAATGTAAAACTAGTGCTATCAACTGATTAGGCTCCATTAATCACATCCAAAATAAAAGTTTCTGTTCACATTATATATATTTGTGTACTGTGTACATTATATAAAAAATACTAGAATGCGTGCACATTTAGACACATTAATGTCCATATTATCTCTTGTGATTTCTTTCCCTCTCTTTTTCTTTCCTGATTTACTTAGCCCTGGGAGTGTTTATCTCACACAATCTACGAATAATATTGGTGCAAAATATAAGAAGGTGGTGTTTCGGGAATATCTAGATAAAGACTTTACAAAAAAGAAACTCAGGAGTCCAGAAGAGGAGCACTTGGAAATAATGGGTATGTCACATCTTACAATAGAAGTCTGAATTGTGAAAACTTTTTTTTTATTTTGTTATAAAGCTTATAATACTGTAACATTCGTAAGGCAGTTGAAACCTGCTTCTCTATAAATGTTGCTGATTCATTTAAGCATTATGTAAACGGCTCACTATATGAATTAGCCACTGAATCATTGTTCACACGATTTGTTCAAAACACATATTCAGGAAATAAATTATTGCTGTGTTGCTCAGAGATGCACAATTCCACTATGGCTTTAAAGAAGTGCTGTCAAACGATTAATTGTGATTAATCACAATTTAAAAAAAAAGTTTTTATTTACATTATCAAATCAAATCACAATTATTTATATAGCATTTTAAACAATACAGATTAACATTATCGAATAGGAGAATAGAGTGACAGTGATTTATAATGACGAGATTAACACTATTTTGTTATTAAATGGAGAGACAGTCCCTGTTATTACATTGATGATAATTGCTAGAAATTAAGTCCACCCATAATATCTATATATACAGTATATATATATGTGTGTGTGTGTGTGTGTGCTTGTTATGTATATTATGTAAATGGGTCAAAGACGTTAAGATATCTGCATCAAAAGAAATTCACAAAAGTGATTTTATGTCCATAGAAGTAAAAATGTGGTTGAGATAATGTTACATATTATTTTCATGGTTAAAATCTTTTTCATCTTTGACCCTTATATAAATATACACACATGCATGTATACTGTATTTATGATTATATAAATTAAATGAATATAAAAACAGACATCTAAATACATGTAAATAATATATTTCATATATTTATTTTAAATTAAATACATTTGTGTTTATTTATATATGCATAATAAATATGGACGGAACCAGTGTTGGGAATGAGAACAGCATCTGATTACTTTTGAGTACATTGCTGATGACTTATAAAGGGTTATAGACTGTATGTTAATCAGATAATTGAGTGACTAATTAATTTATGATTGTGTATTAGTGATGAACACCTGCTGTTACTGAGAATTACAGAGGATCAGATGCTGGTGTTTCATTGGTTAAAGTAATGCTACCATAACAGAGATCAGGGATTGCTTTAGTTTGGCTCTTGACCTTTTTAATTTTTTTAATTTAAATTTAAAGTAATGTGCTTTTGGGTGTTTACACTGCTAAATTACAGCAAGCAGTTCTGTGTTTTTGAACCAGAGTTTCAAGTAGAAAATATGTTTATTCTTAATGTTTAATGATGAATTAACATTTAGGTTCAGGTTATTGACTTGAAATTCAGCTGTTACTGAACTGCAAAAATTCTACTTAACAAATGTTTCAGTATTACATATGTGCGTGTATAAGCAAGATATTCTGATCTGCACTGACCTCTCTGCTTCTCAGCAGCACACGCCATGTTACAGAGAGAGATCTAACACTAGAAATCAAGACTCAATAGCACAACTAAAGCAATCCCTGATCTCTGTGATGGTAGCATTACTTTAACCAATAAAACACCAGCATCTGATCCTCTGTAATTCTCAGTAACAGCAGGTGTTCATCACTAATGCACAATCATCATTTAATTGGTCACTGAATTATCTCATTAACATCAAGTCTTTAACCCTTTATAAGTCATCAGCAAAGTACTGAAAATTAATCAGATGCTGTACTCATTCCCAACACTGGACAGAACACACATATATTATGCAAAAACCTATTAAAAAAAAACTTTTTTGTAATGCAAAGGCCTTTAAATGCACTTTAAAGATATTTTCTTTGCAAAATTAAGCAAAAACAGAAATTTTTTTAGACATTTTTGAGCCATAACTGCATTTATGGAGTTGTTGCCCTGCATCATGTTTGTCAACAGTATGAAATACAAGATGACATATAGGTCTGGGGGCAGGGCCAGTGTGTTAACTGCGTTAAAATATTTAATTGTGGTTTTTTTTTTATTTAGTTATACAGAGAGAGAGAGAGTGAGAGAGAGCTGTATTTATGTGTACTTCATAATAATATTCACAAATCATGTCTGTTCATTACCTTTGCTTTTGTGGTTCTGTAGTTCTGTATTGACTCTCATTTTATCTGCAGGGCCCATCATTAGAGCTGAGGTTGGTGAGAGGATACAAGTTGTGTTTAAAAACAAAGCCAGCAGACCATATTCCATTCATGCCCATGGAGTGAAGACCAGTAAAGCCCATCAGAATGGTGTTCAGCCAGGTCGGGTATTGCACAGATTTGTCTAATTAGTTTTTTTATGTGGACAGGAGTGATTCAGCAGTGTTAAGTAAACCTCTCTGTGTGCACGTGTTACATGTATTATAGGTCAAATTATGACATACAACTGGAGCATTCCAAAACGATCAGGTCCAGGTCTCAGCGATCCAAACTGTATAACGTATGCCTACTACTCCTCTGTCAGCCTTGTTGAGGTATAAACATGTAACAATGTAAATTGTATTTATGCAAGTGTGAACTTACTTTAGCATATGTTATTAATCAATGTAAATTTGATAGTTTGAGTTTTTACAGTATGATTACAGATTTTCTTTGTGAATGTTCTCCAGGACTTGATGAGTGGTTTGGTGGGTCCACTGATAGTGTGCCACAAAGACACCTTGAACACTGAAAGACGCAGAAAAGACATTAATAAAGAGTTTGCTCTACTTTTCATGGTGTTTGATGAAAATAAGTCCCACTACCTGGATGAAAACATAAAAAATTACCTTAAGGCAGTTTCTAACAAATATGATGAGGACTTTATGGAGAGCAACAAAATGCATGGTAAGTATGTGTGTGTCTCTGTCAGTGTTTCAAGTTTTCTGGAGAAATACATGACGTCTTCAGTTTGACTTAACATAACTCTTTATCTCTTCCACAGGAATTAATGGAAAGATGTATGCTAACCTCCATGGGTTGAATATGGCAGAAAATGACAAGACGGAGTGGCATTTAATAGGACTGGGGAATGAAGTCGACATGCACACTGTGCATTTCCATGCTCAGAGCTTCATTTACAGAGTACATACATAAAAAAATGAAAAAATATTCATAGAGCCATAATGACAGTGAGGGGTGTTGACACCAGTACAAGCTTCAATACATGTGTATGGCCCAACTTTCATGTCCATTTATTAGTGAATCGTCTGCATTTCCATAGAGGAACCCTAAATCAGTTGATATTTAATCATAATAAATGAAGATCTATATAAATGATAAATGCAGAGGGCAGTCTGAGAACTCAGTATTTGCAAATAATTTTTCGCTAGTTGGGCTACACTGATGTTTTTGATTTACTATAAGGATTAGTTCATAAGAATCTTTTTTATAAATACAAAGGCATAGGTTGACATTTATTAACATTATTTTGCAGTACAAAGTCTTATTATCTCATCACATGGAAGCTCTGCTTCTAAAAGCAGAATACGAAACACTGCTTACATTTACATTTTATATATTGTAATATCAAATGCTGGATTGCACCCCCCATGCCACCCCAGTAGATCACTCCTGAAACACACCAATGCGTAAATACAGATTCAGTGTCACAACATCTCTCAAACACTAATTTTTTCTCCATCAGATGGATCATCCTCATCGTGCTGATGTATACGACCTCTTCCCGGGAACGTTTCAGACCATAGAAATGACTGCAGGAATCCCTGGACAGTGGCTGCTTCACTGCCATGTAACGGATCACATCCATGCGGGCATGGAGGCGCTTTTCACCATTCAAAGTAAGGGTAATTCAGTTATTCAAAAAAGAGTGTCAAGAAAAGCATGTTTTTTTGGAGTGAAATTAGATCAGTTTTTTTGTTCACAAATACTGCAACAAATGCACATGTGAATCCAGGAATGCACAGAACAATCCACAAAAGCAAGAATCAAAGTGTAATAAGAGGCTTACATGGATTTTAAAGCATACAGTATAATCCACTAATACACAAGGAGCATTTGTATGTATGCAATGATGTTTGCGTTAGGATATTGTCCCAAGGATGTTTGTGAATGTTCTTCAGCATTTGTATATTTATTGAAGCTTTATTCACATATGTTGAGAGAGTTCACCTCCAATGTAGATTGCCTTCACATTGTTTTGACACTAAATAATCATTTAAATCAGGGTTTCCCGAATGGGTTTGTGAGGTTTTAAATAGGTTTTCTGTTTGTAAACAGAAGAGACAGTTTGTCCCTTGTGATGAATAGTAGATGTTTTTTGTACCAAGATTTCCAATTTGCAATTCTGTTTGTGATATATATGTATATAAATTAGGGGTGGGCATAGATTAATTTTTTTAATCTAGATTAATCTAGATTAATTTTGAAATTAATCTAG
>JAUMHQ010000074.1:1583606-1606686 GCA_032361165.1 Enteromius paludinosus
CGAGGGGTTCAAGTGTTTACTCAGTGTGCTCGAGCCCCGTTATCTATTACCAAGCCGGGCGCAAATTGTTTTAAAAAGCATTTTTTTTCTCCCACCCCCCACGAAAAAAAAATGGTGATACGAACCGAATCGTGGGTATGGTGTATCGTTACAGCCCTAATTTGCATATGACTTATGAGTGAGATATTCATATAAAAGCTCTTCCTGCATGTACTAACAAACAGGAGCTCTGCTGAGGAATGTGTGCTTGCGCACTAGAGGTTATATTATATATTTAATATCGCTCTAGATCATTACATTCTTGTGTGTCTTTGCAGCACTTGAACGAACTCAGACTGAGCTTTTTGACCTGAAATCCAAATATGACGAAGAATCGACTGCAAAGTAAGTATGTGTAACTTCATATGGGGATCATTATTATTAATCTCACCTGTGATAAACTCTTCCATGTCCAACTATCTTCTGACTATATAATTTGATCTCGGTGGGTTCAACAGTGTGGGATCAGTAATCAGTACTCGGTGCCTCTATTTAATAAAGAAAAATGCATACAGTTTCACAAAAATATTAATGTGCTACAGTAATACAGTGTGAGCACATGTTCACATAATAAGCACTGAAGCGCACGGGCTTCCTCCCTGCATTTGCACACGTGTGTTACAAGAGAGATAATTGAAGTTTATTTGGTTCTCAGGGCAGATGAGATAGACATGGTGATGACTGACCTAGAGCGAGCCAATCAGGTACAGATTCGTTCCTTTTGTAACACTTTCATCACATTCCAATATTCCAGACTGTGTTTATGACAGACCCAGTTTTTCCTGGTCCTGGTTGTGCATGTTTGTATTGAAAATGAAACATAAATTGTTCAAAAGCGAAAAAAGGTTAGTTCTTCAAAAAATGATTGTGTTGTCATAGTGTCAATCATATTGTTGTCATCATGGAAAGTATCATGTTGGAAATTTTGATTGTGTTGACTTTCAGTAGAAGGACAGAAACTTCTTAGGTTTCATTAAAAAAAATTGTTTTTCAAAGATTAACCAAAGTTTTATGGGGACAAGAGGTTGAGAACTGTCCCTGTAAAAGCTCATATGGTGGTGTTGGTAACTGATGATGATGTTATTTTGCAGAGAGCAGAAGCTGCTGAGAGGGATGTTGAAGCTCTGAGAGAGCAGCTCACTTCTGATAACAAATCCTCCCCGCTGCCGACACGGATAGACTCGACTCCTTACACGGTACCTGCTCTCCGCTGCTGTTTCATATTCTACTGTACAGGTAGCGAGATCATGAGACTGCCGGATCTTAGACTCCTCTGTATGGTTTCACCAAATAAACTAAGCCAGTGCTGTAGAATCATAAAGTATATAATCATATATGCTACATAAGCACAGCCGTTAACAGAAAATCATAGTTTTGAGTCAACAAAGTAAACTTGTTTTTTAAAGACAACACTTGATTAACTAATGTAGGCAAAAGCTTGTTAAAGACAGTCAGAAATGAAATGCAAACAATGGGACAATTAAATACATTGGAGGGGCATTCGTGTTGGTCCACATTCACCTCTTTCATCCACAGTACATGAGTAACGCACGGTAAACCTCTGTGTGAGATCGGACACATACAGCTGGGTGTTTTTATAGCGCTCCGTGTCTTGTGTGTGTTTGTTCATCAGGATGAAGCTGAGCTGGTGGTGCGCTCGAGTCTGGAGGCGGAGCTCAGTGCGAAGGAGCGTGAGATGCTCCAGCTGGTGGAGGACGTCCAGAGACTGCAGGCCAGCCTCTCCACGCTCCGAGAGAGCTCAGCCGCACAGATCAGTCAGCTTCAGCAGCAGCTCCAGAGCCAGACCGCCACGCTCAAGGTAGACAACCTCAGTCAAAGCGCTCTCACGTTACTCTCCACTCTCAGTTTGCAGACAGAACTGGCCAATGAACACCAAAATCTAAAGTTGTGCAAGACTGGTGCATACTGTAGCTGAAGCTGCTCAGATTTATTATTTTTTTGCAGTTGATGTGACTACAGATTGGATGCTCATCCAAATAAAGGCACAGCTATGACTGTAAAAAGAAAACACAGAATATATAAGAAGTATTTTATTATTGTGCTGAGTCACAGACACAGTCATTTTCATGTGTAGAACCAGTCTGAACACATTATCGCCCAAGAGCACCTCATGGACCTTTAGTATGTGTAGCACATGAGATTTAGTGGTTTGCCCTCATTATAGTCTCTTCATTTGTCCAGCAAGTGGAGGAGAAGCTGCAGACACAGACAGACTATGAGGAGATGAAGAAAGAGCTCAGGTAAGAGATGTTTCTGCTGCACTCCCGCTGATGACCATTAAAACAGGAGTTGAAGCAGTCATTGGTGTGAGAAACATTATTATAAAATGAACATTGTTTATTGCAGGGGAATCTGATTCTCTTCTCTATCTAAAACCAAATCCTGTCTTTGCTTAGAACAACTAAAACTTGGGTACATCTCTGAACATTATGTTGTGTTATATTATCACATGGATGAAGTAAAGCTGTCCCGTTTACATTAACAGCATCCTGAAGTCGATGGAGTTTGGGCCTCGTGACAGCTCCACAGCACAGGTAAGCATGTGTGCTTTTGTGGTTCTGTTTTGTTTTTGTGTGTGTAATTGTTGATCTAATGCGATGTTCTCTCACAGGACTCTTCTAAACCGTTAGAGGTGTTGCTGCTGGAGAAGAACCGCAGTCTGCAGTCTGAGAGCGCGTCTCTGCGCATCGCTAACACTGAGCTCAGCAGTGAGTCTGTTTTTAATCCAAACATCAAAAAAAACTGCTTGTCTTGTTCACAACTCAGTATGATATATTTCAAATCTGACATGAAGTGGCATCAACGTTGTTTCATAATATAAAATAATGTTTAAAAAAAAAAAGTTTTTGAGTTTGACGTAGACCACAAACTTGCATCGAAATGCAGGAAATAATTCTAAAATCCAGTTAACTATTAAATATCTAATTTTTCGGGCGGGGGTGTGGATTAGGTGCCTGTGGCGACAGGATATGTTGGTTCTCGTATATACAGTGACATTTTGAAAGTGAAATGTCAAGTGAGTGGTGCTTAAAGCATGTTTTCGTTTAATCTGGAACTGATGCGTGTGAATCTGGCAACATTTTATTACTGTGTGCGTATTGTGGTTCGTTGGAAAGCAAGTGTCCTGTGAGCGGCGCTAAATTATTATTGCTCTATCATGCTTGAAAATATCATAACACCTACTCTAAACCCTGACCTAAACCTAACCAATGGTGTTAACAGAAGCTAATGTAAGTCTTTGAGCTGTTTTGTGGAATGAGTCAGGACTCCTGTTCCATGTGACTCAGTGTTTTTAGGTCATAACATATTGTTGTGTATTATAACACACCAATAAATCTATTAATAAACTTAATTTATTTAGTGAAATAACTTTCTGTCTTTGACATCACTATATCTGGTCTCTTTGATTAAATGAGAGATGTTGTCATTTAAATGATTATATCATTGATGTCAGTATTTTATTCTCATGCTATACAAATGATATAAATGCTATTAAAATAATTTAGGATCAGGATTTTTTATGTAGTGATCATTTCTTACTATGCAATCCCTGTATTATAACCATACACACTTGATCTTTGTGGCTTAAAGGAACAGTTTAGTTAAATCTCTATGAAGCACGAATGAAATGATATACGAATAATGAAACCTGAGGTATCTGAAATATTAATTCAAACAAAGAGAGCTGATGGAGTGATGACATCATCAGCAAGTGAAAATAAAAGGAAAGCTTAATTATTTTCATGAGTTTGTGTAATAATTTGTTTATGATCGATACAGATGCCATCACTTCATATATGTGAACATTGATCAGTGCAGATACATACAGCACAGTCAGGAGGTTTGTTTTAATGTTGTCTAAGGGCTTTTCTGGTGTGTGTGTGTGTGTGTGTGTGTGTGTGTGTGTGTTTAGGCCGTTATTCATCTCTACAGCTGGAGTTCTCTGCAGCAGTGAAGACCAGCGCCGAACAGAAAGACCTCATCCTCAAACTAGAGCAGGATCTCAGCACCATCCAGACTATGTCACGGCCCGATGCTGAGGTCAGACGCACAGCTGCACAGCCTATTATCATCATATTTGAATGATTTCTTACAATAGGATCATGTGACACTGAAGACTGGAGTAATGATGCTGAAAATGTATTTACACAGAAAACAGTAATAATATTTCACAACATTACCTTTTTCCTGTAGTTTTAAAATCAGCACAATAGCACAAAAAAATAAAGATGCTACTGTATGTAATACACGTTTTGGCAAGAAATCAGTCTTCCTGTTGAAGTCTTCTCTAGCGACCAGGTTTGTTTTTCTTCGGACAATGGAGTCGAACACTGAAAAGCCAGTTAGTAACGTGATCTGAGTGTGAAGAATTCTGATGCACTCTGTGTAGGAGGAGTAAAAAACCTTTAGCTGATTTTTCAGCTAAAGCACAGCCTTACACACAAGTACAAAAGGCATCTTGACACAAATCACAGTAATTGCTGATAGTGACTGACCGTTTGTTTTTTTTGTCATGTAGGGTGCAGACAGTAGCATGGTGATCGTCCCTGAGCCCATTAAAGAGGCCACCGCTCTGTTCTCAGGTAAACTACAGCACATGTTCATATCACCATATAATGCTCATGGACACACAATACAGACTGTCATCAATCACTCTAGTCTCCAGATGTTCATACAGCTGTTTTTCTCTGTGTGTATGTTGAGGTGTGGGCGGCTCTCCTCAGACAGATCTTCCTCAGGGTCAGATGGACTCTCTGCTGTCCATCATCTCCAGTCAGAGGGAGCGGTATCGCTTGCGTAACCAGGAGCTGGAGGCTGTGAGTTCACGTTACTCTAATGATTCCTGTTGCTCAGAGGAAGAGAGGCTGAATGTGCCGTGTTGTTGTTGTTGTCCGTCAGACGAACAGCTCCCTGCAGCAGACCTTACAGGCTCTTCAGAGCGAGCTGGACAGTCTGCGGGCCGACAACATCAAGCTCTACGAGAAGATCAAGTTTCTGCAGAGCTACCCAAACAGAGTAAGTCACAGCAAGCCGCTTCTGTGTGGATGATGAGTAAATATCTTCAATTTTGGGGTCGTTCTACTGACTAAGCTCTCAAGACGCTTTTGTTCATTTTAGCTTTAAAACAGCAATTGTGATTTTGTCGTAGCATCACACACCCCTGGATTTCGTTTGGTATAATTAGATCTCTTTTGTTAGGGGCATGAGTGAGATTGTAGATCAGTAGATGGCGAGCACTAAAGCCTGACGTGTGTTTATGTGTTAGGCTGGAGACAGTGATGATACAGTGATGCGTTACTCATCTCAGTATGAGGAGAGACTCGATCCCTTCGCTTCCTTCAGCAAAAAGGTGAGAATGTGAGCACATTCAAATTTCAGCTTTGGAGTTGTTTGTTGGTTTTGTGCAGTCAGGGTTTAGTTGTGCTTTGTTTATAATGGGATCTTCTCTTCAGGAGCGTCAGAGGAGATATCAGAGCCTCAGCCCGTGGGACAAGGCCACGCTCAGTCTGGTGTGTGACCTGTGCTTGTGTTGATATCATGCTTACTCGCATCCAAAATCAACCTTTTTGTTTACGTAATGTGTGTACTGCCATAAATAGCCATACGTATTAGTATTGTAATTATTCTATAAAAACTATTATTATTATTTTAAATATTTATGCTATTTACTCTTTTATACTTCGATTGTATTAAAGGAGTAGCATAATCCTTTGATTGGCTTTTTATTTTTATTTTTTTTTGTATCATTTAAAAGAATAGTTCACCCAAAAATGAACATTTGCTAAAATGGTCACCCAGGGTGTTTCTTCATTAGAAGAGATTTGGAGAGATGTAGTATTACATCACAAAAAAAAAATCACAATCCACAAGTACACGTCAGTCCGAGAATGAATGTCTTGAGAAGCCAAAAGATGAAAGAATCCATCGCTAAGACGTTTTTGCCTTCACACCATCTGGTAAGAATCAGGAGAGAAATCTGAAACAAATATTTGGGTTTTGATGTGAGAGACAACAGGACATGGACTTTTTCACTGGTCTAATTATGGATTATGGGCTCATTTTTTAGTGCTGTGGATTACTGTAATGCTTTTATCAGCTGTTTCTGACGGCACCCATTCACGTCCGTTGTGGAGACACTGATGCAAAGCTAAATGTATCCAATTACCTGAATGAGGGTTAATACCCTTTTATTGTAAGGAAATGTTCATTTATGGGTGAATTTATTTATTTATTTATTTTTTATTATTTTTTCTTTCTGCTTGTACACAACACATGCTCTCATATCACCAGACCCGGGGCCCGTTCCATAAAACAAGTTTACAAAATAAACCAGGCTTATGGCAGATAGTTTGGCTTATTTTAATACAAATGAACTGGCAATAAGCCTGGCTTGTTGTCTAAACTTGTTTTATGGAACAGCCCCCTGCTCTGTTCTCTGGGTCTTCGGTGACTGCGTGTTATTTTGTCATTCCTCTCCTCTCTTGTGCTGATTCTCAGTGAATCTGTTTCAGGGTCGGGTGATCCTCTCTAATAAGACGGCCAGAACTGTGGCGTTCTTCTACACACTGATCCTGCACTGCCTCGTCTTCCTGGTGAGTCACATGATCCTCCGTGTACACGGTCCATCACGGCTCATGTTGTCCTGCTGTTTCAAGCCTTTCGCCTGTGTGTGTGATCAGGTGCTGTATAAAGCCGCCTGGAGTGAGAGTATCGGACGGGACTGTGCTGCATTTTGTGCAAAGAAGTGAGTGTTTTGACCCTGTGCGAGTTTCCTGAATGACGTTCGAGCAAATGAGTTTCTGGTTTTGAACCACAATGTGGTTTCTGGTTCACACACACTCTTTCTTCCTCTTTCGTCCCACAGATACTCCGACCACCTGCACCGTTTCCACGAGGATGGAGACATGTGGCAGTAGCGGCTTCTATCCACTAGAGAGAGCTGTTCATAATCATAGCTTGTCGTTTAAGTCCTAGCACTAGCACCAGGTTAGTTTGGGAATATACTGGGTTCAGTATTATACGCTTTAAACGTTTGATGCTGTTCATTTACGTGATGAGATGTTCTACAAGTGTTGAGCATTTTCTCCATTCACTATTCGCTCTTTAATCAATCATGTCTAACGTCTGCAACACCTGCCCAGGGGGATCCGTTGCTCTTCCAGACAAGATTATAATGCTTTACCATTTACTCAGTGGTAATGGTTTATTCAGCTTTGTGCCAGATCCCTAACCCTAAACTACTGGGAGTTGAGAAATAGTCTCTTAAAATATATATTTAAGCTGTCAGGGAATGTGTTTTCTTTATTATGAGGTCAGTCTATTAATGAAACTAATCAAATAAAGTTTGGGGGTCAGTAAGATTTGTAATGCTTTTGTAAGGAGCCTCTGCTCATCAAGGCTGCATTTATTGTCTTTAAAAAATACAGTAAAAACAGTTATATTGTGAAATATTATTACAATTAGAAATCACTGTGATCTGTGTGTGTTTGTTAAACTGTAATGTATTTCTGTGATGTTCAGCATCAACACTCCAGTCTTCAGTGTCACATGATCTTCAGAAATCATTATCATATACTGATTTACTGCTCAACACACACTTCTGATTATTAGCAGTGCTGAAAACGGTTGTGCTGCACAATATTTTCTGGGATACTCTGGTTCATTTTCTTCAGGATTCACAGATAAATAGCAAGTTGAAAAGAACAGCATTGATTTGAAATAGAAATCTACTGTAACAATGTAAATGTCTTTACTTTCGATCAATTAAATGCATCCTTAATGAAAAAATATGCTGACTCCAAACCTTTGAACAGTATGATTTAATAATTGAAGATATGAACTTGTTCAAGTGTCTTTTAAATGACGTGGACTGCAGCGCAATGAAAGCAGCATCCGCTGGATATAATTATTAAAAAGCAAGAGGCTTCCCGTGCACTGCTGGCGGTGAGAATATTTCTTATACTGATGATGCTCGTGCAGTGGGTTCTGCTCTTGGCTTTTTCGTCGTGGAAGCAGAAGTTAAAGGCTCATTTTGTAATGAATAATTAGTGAGACTGAAAACAGTCTCCTCCATCAGTCTGCAGACATCCAGCGGGGTGTTGTGCGCTTGAATAATTCATCTAACGGCTCTTAATGAGTCCAGACCCTCAGCAGTTCATCCCAGGAGCAGCTGGAATCTACACACACACACACACACACACGGCCTGGGTTATTGGTTGGATGCTTTTGAGTGTAAGGTTAGATTTATTGTGTTATTCATCTGAGAGAGACATGACAGTAATGGCTTTCAGCGAGATTCAGAAAGCTTCTCGTTTCATTTGACCCACGCAACCTCTGCTCCTGCGTTTCCCAGCATGCTGCATCATCACATTGGCCAGCCTGATTTCCTGTGACATCGTCTGTCGGCGGTCTCAGCCCATGTGACCGGACCCGGCCAATCTGAGAGTGCCTGATGCAGCAATGCGAGAGACTGATCTTCATTGCAGCTGCAGATTATGTCTCACCGAAGCTGCTTGTGAATATAATCTGAGCTGCGTACTTGGTTTTTTATATGTGACTCCCTGAATTAAATCTATGAGACGGAGAGAGTCACAAACACTGTATTTATGAACCCACTTCTATTCGAAAACACTGTATTAATGAGAACACTAACTCCAGTGCATATGCTGAGCTCAATTCTCCAGAGTCATAACTTTGATCCTACATATCTTGTTTAGACGCGCAGGTATGATGAACAGTGTTGGGAAATGTCATAGGTTACAGATTGTATGTTAAGTGTAATAAGTAGTGTAACTGTTTCAATGACTTATAATGTAACTGATTACATTTAATTACTTTTCTACATGTCTGTTCATCTTTTTCAAATACGTCTAGTACTCAACACTGATTACTGTCACTATCGAAATCCTTGCACACTTGGATTAAGATGATAATAATAATGTAATTTTTAAAGCACAGCCACCAGAACATATGACTGACTTTGAGATCATTATGAGGTTAAATACATTTAAAATCATTCATATAGGTACAATAAAGGTGCTTCGTGATGCCATAGAAGAACCTTTTCTGTCTACGTGGTTCTGGAACCTGTTTCACTAAAGCTTCTTTGTGGTGAACGAAGGTTCTTCAGATTATAAAAGGTAAGAAAGAGCTGGTTCTTTTAAGAACCTTTGAGTGAATGGTTCTTTGTGGAACCAACACTGGTTTTTCTGTGAAGCGTTATTTTTAAGAGTAACGAGAAAAAGTGTAGTAAATACTTTATTATACTGTTTTTGAAATTTTGCTAAAAAAAGTAGTTATGACAGGAAACACTGGCATCTAACAATACCTCGAAAAAACAGTTAAAAAATAAAGTATATACATAAAACCCCCTAAAATAAAATGGTCAAGTCTGTATGTGTGTGTGTGAAAAAAGATACCCCCTTTGTAATCCTTAACAAGTAACTTAAATTACACTTTCTTTCTCAGTAACTGTAATTGATTTCAATTGATTTAGTGACATGTAAGTTACTTCCCGACACTGATGACTCTTTTCTTCCCTGATCAGCTAAGATGCCACACATTCAGCCTCGCTCTGAGGAGTCTGTCTGTTTTTGACATACATGATTCATGTTTCTTCTGTTATTTGACAAGCCTGTCTGGTTAGTACATGAATCTCAAGGTGCACATTTTGAATGAGAATGATTATAGTAAACGGCTGAACATGTGTGTTTGAGACACCGAGTGCACTCCCACGAAACCGGTGTTGTTTGATGAGAAAAGCACATGTCTAGAGTACAACTCTTTATGAACGTGTGGACTCGCTCTTCTCCCACAGTCCTTTGCGGCTCAGTGAGTGTTTGGACACTGTGTTATTGTGTGTAAAACTCATTCAACTGGGATGGAGATCCAGGATAGACTGTGATATAACATTATGTGCTATATGTTAGTGCTTCTAATCGGTTTGGACAGAAGCGTGCATGGTATTTAGGATGTCATTTTCTCATGTTTATTTCTCCTTTGAGCAATTCAAGCAGAAAGTAAACGAATAAATGTATACATTAAAATAAATTATTTTTTTAAAGCAGCATCTCAGACTTTCACAATTCTCCATCGTTTGAGTTTAGATTTTAATCATAAGCTGCAGCAAAAACAGACTTACTTTGAGATCACTAGAGGTTAAATACGAATGTAAAATCATAACAATAATAATTTAATAGCTGATGCTGGAAATGCTTGGAACGCAGCCATCTAACAATGGGGGAAAGTTCTTAAAAATAATACAAATAAAGCATAAAGGAAATAAAACAATCATCCTCCTGAAACATCGCTGCAATTTATGAAAGTTAATTTATGTAATCATCACCATTTTCATAAGTAGCTGTAATTTAGTGTACACTTATGTAGTGTCACTGATTACAATTATATTTATTTTGCAATTAAATGACTAGTTACTCCCCAACTATGTCAGATGTGGAAACAGTCTTGCTGATATATGTACAATATGTACATAAACAGAGTTTACAGTGTGCAGTACAGTAAGTACAAGCTAGTATTCCATGAACATACAGCAGCAGTGTGATCTGATCCTGATGGAGGAGGATGATGCTCTGAATCACCTTCACTCAGTGGTGACCAATGACTTCATGACGTGGCCCATTTAAGGGCCAATCAGAAACGATGCCGCGTCCCCTTTAAGAGCAGCTGCATTGCCTGGAGAATAGATGTGCGCGCGTCATGTATCCGTCTCTATACTGCTCACTTATGGATCATAAAGCGATGCGATGCGCTGGACTCCTCCGCAAACTTCCGTCGATGGATCTGGAGTAACAGCACTGGCATCAGATGCAGTGACGCATTTATCGGAGGTAAGAACGAACGCGTGTGATACAGGGGCCGGGCGTTAATTCAGTACGCGTCCCGAAACGCGCGTCGGAACGCGTCCTGAATGAACGGCCCTTCGCTGTCATTCATCATGCGCTGCTTTACCTACACAGACGCGTTCGCATGTGTTTATTTGTGTTTGATGCTCGTTTAAATGCACACACATGAGCGGCGACGGACGATTGAAGGCTGATATGGGTCACAGTCTCTGCTTCTGGAGATGCTGCTTCAATGTTGGTCATCTGCACAGTGTTTTGTATCGATGCAGACGTGTGTGTGTGTGTGTGTGTGTGTGTCATTGATTCAGGCCTCGTGCACCGACCGGCTTCATTCACAGGGATTCAGAGCATCATGTATCATCCACCCAATAACAGATAACCTGAATTAATCAAATGATGCATGCATGCATGTGTGCACAGAGGCATAAACACACTGCAGCTTACTGTACACAGACAGACACACACCTATAGAGATTCAGAGGGTTTGAGGGGCCCTATAAGGACATGAGAATGGACCCTACCAGTGTAAACATTAAAATCTATAAACTACTGGAACAAGGATGTTTTTTCCAGCATCGAGATTTTAGGTTAAAATGGAAACGAGTAAATGACACGCTGTAACTGGTTACTTTTTCCCCCACCGTTTAGACTAAACCTATTTATAATTTTTACAGTTCACTTAAATAAAACAAAAATCAAATAAATGCCATATTACTCAAATACTATTAGAACATAGAAAGTGCATGTCTGAATGATTCAAGATTTAGAGGTGAATAAAATCGTCATTTATGTAAATCCCCTGTATCTGTGTTTATTCAGAGCAACAAAATCAGTGTGATTGTATGTGTAAGTTAACACATTGTGGAAAGTTAAAACAGCCTAATGTAATACAAAACGGAATACTGGGAAGCACAACACAAGAAAAGCTATCTATATATTGGACAAATGTTAGTTATAAACTATTATACATTATCTGTAACTTAGTAATATTGGCACCTTTGGTAAATAGCTAGGTGGAAACAGATTTAGTGGTTTGTCTATACGCTCTCAGAAACAAAGGTACCTTTTCAAAAGGGATATGTTTGTACCTAAAGAGTCCATTTTGGTACCTTAAAGGTACATATTTGGAGATAATAGGTATAAAAACTGTACCTTTTGAAACGATACCGTCCGTACTGACCACTTTTGTACCTTTATTTCTGAGAGTGTAACGTCAATATTCACACATATCTTATCTTTAATAAAAGTGTATCAAAAAATAAATATGTGTGAAATGTGGAACCTCTACAAATTGTATGAATCTAGTGGAGATGTTAACAGTGGACCTGGAAGACGACGTGTGTCTCACAGAGAGGAGGATGGCCAAACATAAATAACCACAAATTGTTTGGGAAAGTTGCCATAAAAAGCCTTTTGATGTCCTCAAACAACAAACCTATCTCAGGAAGCTTCAGCAGGGCTGTGGCCGGATCTTCCCGCAATGATGCAAAGCACACCTCAAAATCAACTAAATAGTTCACTAACCACAGAATGAAGGTTTTTTCATGGACAGAACTCCACAGAGAACCTGTGGGATGAGCTGAAGAAGACTCAGAGCCTGCTATCTTGGGAAAGGGAGGCTGCGCAAAATATTAAATGCATCCTTTTTTTCTTTCTGTTGGTTTACTTGTTTAATTTTCTGTATATATTTTGAGTGAAAGATAAAAACGAGGCTTGTGTTGCTCATGTATTCCAAAGGTGCCAGTGTTTGTGGAGGCCATTGAGTACTGTATCAGTCTAATACACTGATCTTGTGTAATACACTTGTCTTAATGTCACGTGTTCAGTGAATGGCTCTTATTTTCAGACAGATGCTGGTCTGTGTGTCCCTGCACTTTATGATTGGAAAATAAGCCTTCTGTCCAGAGAGAAGAGACTGCTGTGTGTCTGTGTCACAAAAGGGATTGTTACAGTTACATTACATTACATTATTGCAGAATATGAAATTATTAACAAGTTTAACTAAATAAGAGGGTATTTTTCTTTAGTACCCTTCTGAACAAGCCATTTCACATAACAACGTTTACATATACTCCACAAGACAAAACAAAAACTCAATTTTCTAAGCGTATGATTTTGAGATCCATCTCTTCAAACTGAGGGCTATTGGGAGTCTCGTGCTTGACTTTTACAAAAGGTGGAAACATTTAGTGATTTACATTTAGACATTTAGGCAGCACAATGCATTAAGAGCTGGGGGCTGTAAACTTTTGAACAGGGTGTTGATGTGTAAATGTTCTTTTTTTTATTTGGTACTGCACTTGAGAAGCTACAGAAAACAAAATGAACAATTTACCCTTAACATCCAATTCTACTCATTTACGCTTCACCAAATGTCTTCACCTCATATAGTTGTTTCAGTACCCCAATCTCAAAATCATAGTCACTGTTGAATCGGGTTCAAATATGCAGAAGGTGCTGGAAAACCAAAGAATGTGCAGAATTTGGGGATATTTCTGAAGAACAGCAGGAAGTGGAACTATTCAGGACCAACGAGGAGCTCATGAACAACCATCACAAAAGACAGAAAGACAGTCGTGGATCATCCAGGAAATAACACACAGTATTGGGATTGAAGGGTGTGTAAACTTTTGAACTGGGTCCTTTCTATAAATTTATTTTTGTCTTATGGAGTATATAAAACATCTGTTGTGTGAAATATAGTATTCAGGACAGAATTAAATAAACCATAACATGTCATTTTCCTGACCCCTCCTATTTTCTTGAAAGGATTAACATTTTGTATATTCTGCAAGGGGCATGTAAATGTATGGGCACAACTCAGAAATTGACTTGAGGGTACGTCTGTCCTGCTGTGATGGAGTGGCCTGCTTTGGTTAACATGGTTAATCTTGCAGGAGCTTCAGTCTGTAGACATTTTGTGTTCTGCTTCTGCTGTGTGCCACAACATTTACAAAATGTATATGTTGAGTAAGTGTTGTGTGTACATCGTGGGGTAATGGGTGTTTCATATATTGTTTGAGAAAGTGTATTTCCAACAAATGCCAGCATGTAGCATAATGTGTTTTTGATCAGTGGGACATTTAAATCTAATGGATCTTATTTTCATATTAATATGCTAGGCTTCATTCAGTTAGTGAATGTAAGCAAATGTGACTTTTGCTGTGGTGAATGATGATCAGTTATAATGTTTACTGTGAATGTTTCAAAGCCACAATGAATTGACTCTCATGGAAATTCTCTTCATGCATATAATGGAGATGCTTGTGTGTGGTTATGGGGGTTTTTCATTAACTACCATGCTCTCATGTGATTGAAAAATAATGATTCAATGATTTTTTTAAAAAAGACAAATGTAATCTAATATAAATATTTTCTGACATCTGTTGTGGTGTTAATTTTAGTGCTTGACTCGTAGGTGGAGATGTTCCCAGACTGCTCAGGCCACTCAGAGCAGGATTTCATTGCATTGCACCAAATTATTGACATTTCTCTAAAACATTTTTAAAAAATCAATAGCTTTTCTGAAATTTGAAAAATTTCTTTCTATGAAAAATTCATAAAACGTTATTAGCTTTTCTCAGAGCAATGTGTAGCAGTCTATAAAGCAGTACTTGGGAGAAGAGGATGATATTAATTTACAAATGTGCAATTTGACTGAATCAAATTGTATACTTTAAAAGGGGCGAGAGGTGCTAAAAACCACCCCCAGGAGCAGTGAACAAATCAAAACAAACACAGAAAGTGTGTGTGTGTGTGTGTGTGTGTGTGTGTGTGTGTGTGTGTGTCATGTCAGATTTGTGCCACACTGGAGGAAGAAAAAAGTTGGTTGGACCGTGTAATGTAAATGTGGCCTTTTGGGTCACACTTTCTGATTTGCATACTGAGCTCTCTCTCTCTCTCTCTCTCTCTGTGTGTCAGTGGTTTGCCAGGGCATGGGCATGGCCTAGTAATGAATGGCGACGGGGCTCCCAGCAGCCCGGAGCACTCCTCCTGCACGCTGCCTGACTGGAAGGAGTTCTGTGAGCTTCACGCTCGAGCTTCTGCCACCGATTTTGCCTACAAGTTCCGGCGATTCATCAGCGAGAACCCATCCTACGACGCGCCTGGCGCTGACACCAGCTTCTCGCAACACTTTGCTCAACACTTCTTGACCTGCTTCTCTGCTGCCCTCGAACAAGTTCCCGGCTCTCCGGGCGACTCCTCGGCTCCGAAGTACAGCATCGTGCCCTTTGTGGGCATACAGAGCTGCACGCTGCCCTTCAGCCACGACCTCTACCATCGGCGCAAAGACGTAGGGGCCTCGAGCGAATCGCTGGACAGCATGGACAGCGGAGGGGGCGGAGCCAGTGGACAGGAACAGCAGACTCCCACCCGTAAGATGGCAACCGTGAGCCAATCCAGGAGTTCGGAGGATGTGTCTTTGGGCCGACGCAAGGCTCGCTTCAAAAAGGGTTTCTCCCTCCGCAACATGAGTCTGAGCGTGGTGGACGGGGTAAAGGAGATCTGGCACCGCAGGGCTTCTCCAGAACCGGACCCCTCGGGGGGCTCCAGGAGGACCAATGGAGCCGAGTCCGTGGGGTCTGAACACTGGAGCCAGAAACTGCGTCTGCCGAGGGGCTCTCAGGGCCATAAAGCGGAGCTGTTGGAGATCCAGAGGGAGGGTGCGCTCCGATACATGGTGGCCGATGACACTAACTGTGTGGGGGCAGCGCAGTGGCAGAAGTGCAGGTTGCTATTGAGGAAGACCGCCGCGCCTCTGGACGCAGGAGAGAAGTTCCAGCTTGAGTTCTACGTTCCACCAAAGGTAGAGGAGCACTCTGGTAAAAGTCTTATTATATGCAAGTTTGTGGGTTAGGGTAATGGTAACTCCCGGACACTGCATGCTTTCCATGTCTCCTTAATCAAACACACCTGATTCACATCGGTAGCTCATAGACTTTAGGACCGGAGATGGGTGGGTCAGACAAAGGGGAATTGCAAAATGTGCATTGTTGGGGAATGTGTTTGAGAACCACCGGGTTGGGAGAAGAAAAGCATCAGTAAAGTGGACCGATCTCATTCCATAGGTCCTGCAACGTTACGGTCTTTCTGAAAACTCTGAACAAAGCCTGTCACCAAAATATTCTGTATAATTGTCTTTCCTAAACATCAGGCCTCCGAAGGCAACAATGGCATTCATTAAATTTTTTCTGCTCACTCTAAGGTGCAAGTATTTTATTGGATATGAAAATATTATGTAGTGCCGGTTTACCAGGAAGTGATGATTTTGTTCTCTTGGAAATGGCGCTTATTCTCAATTGTTTTATGCGCATAAGCTAAATTTGCAACTTTTGATGGAAACCCTGCCTGAACTCGGCCCAGGTGAGCCACGGTCCTGCAGAGTTTGGCTCTGACTCACCTGGACCTGTCTCATATGCCTACTAAGACCTTGATGAATTGCTGGTTGTTAAGTAGTCTCAAGCACCTGCTGCAAGGTGGCTTCTTTTGATGATCTCAGCGCTTCTCTCCACTTATGGAAGAGTTTTGCAGCTGGATGAAGCCCGTGATGCAGCGGTGTGGGAGACTGCCCTAGTTCTCAAATCATGTTCGATTTCTGCATTCATATGTACTGCACTGACGGCAGATGCAGAAGCGTCAAGGTTTGTGCTTGTGGTTTCTTCTTCTGCTTTATGAATGCCACTCACAAACATTCTCACGTGTGAGAGGGATTCAAATGAGAGAGGACAAGGATTTGAAGCAATCACAAACATCATATGAAGTACGTTGAAGAAGAATTTAGCTATTTCTAGAAGGTGGATACAACACATTCAATGATAGAGATGTTACAGGAATCAAATGTTAGTTTTCTCACATTCTGGACCCACTTTGGGAGCCGATGCTTGAACCAGGGTGTGGAGAAGGTTTAGATGTTCCAGGCTTCTTTATCATAACTGAAGCGAAGGAAAATAATCAACAAACAAGTGAAGATGACGCATATGAACAGACAGCATATCTCAGTTCTGTGAAACACGGCAAAACCAACATTACTCGCGTCGAAACAAAATAAAGCAAACTCAGCATCTGTTTTAGTGGTCGGCCGATATGGGTTTTTTGACAGCCGATGCTGATATCTCGGAAGGCAGCGAGAATAGGAATGTGAGGAAAGTTTAGGTATAGTCATGCAGAAGAAGGCATCAATAAACGCTTTATAAGTACAATAATAGACATGCTATTAAGTAACTAGTTAATAGTGAGAATTGTTCCCTATACTAAAGTGTTACTGCAAACTAATGCTTATTTAATCTTCTTTTTGGAGCTTTACAGTTATAACCTCCTCCTTGTGTTTCAAATGGCATGTGGATTTTATAAAATAAACGTATTTGTTCATGTAGTTGTGGGGTATTGTAAAAATCATATACATACTTTTGCAATTTTAGCATCACACCTAAAGAACCCCTGAAGATTTTAGGCTACTCTCGAGTACAGGCCGCTGACTAAACAAGGCTGGGAAGGGTCTATTTAATTGAGTTGTGACATGGAGTAGCACAGTAATGGACTGCTGTGGGGTTTTGTTGTTGTTTTTATTATCCTTCAAAGATCTGAACTGATAAAAACCCCTCTCAGTAATGTTAGCAGAAGTGCTTTTGCCGTATGCATGAGGCGGTCAGGAAGCAGGACTGTCAGATGTGATATTTGTCTGTCAGCTTTTATTATTTGAAGACTCGCTGTCTTTTGGTGTTTTTGATTCCACTTGACATGAGGATGTGGTTGATGAATAATTTTTTGCGTTCATTTTGTCTAAGTGTAGTTTCAGCTAGCTTTCACACATGAAACGGACATATGTTAGTAGTTATGTTTTCCTCATCACATCAGTAAGAGCCGTCAGATCCGGCCTCTTGAAATCCTATTCCACATTTTGGTTTTGTTCAGAAGGCTTTAGGGAGATTTTGGGAAGCGGAGCTCAGAGAACATTTTTAGTCCCTCAAGACGGTACTAATAACTTCCTTTTCCTGAACAAACTAAAGACAGGGTAAAAATAGAGGGTGAGTGCATGCGTATCCATGCTACTACAGCGTAAACAGACATAACAGTGTCTGAGTCCTGTCTGTCTTCAAGTGTGCCCAGAAACTAATAAAGCAAATTCTAATGATTGTAAGTGAGATGCTCTGGACAAATGATGCACATGAGAGACAGAAGCTGAATGACTCAGTCAGATGACATCTGTGTCTTCACGCAGTAAAGCTTCAGTCATCAGTTTCACTGATGTTTTCAGAACAACATCCTCTTTCCAAACAAATGAGAACATAATGGATGAAACCAGAGCAGAAGTGTGGCAGATGGAAAGGCTAGGTTTGGAAATAAGGAATGCAAAGTTAACCAGTCTTAAGGGTCTTTTTTTCCCCCTTTTAAATTAAGATATATACATCATATTAATAAAATCTGAATAAATCATCTTTCCACTGATGTATGGTTTGTTCGGATAGGACAATATTTGTCTGAGATACAACTATTTGAAAGTCTGTGAGTGCAAAAAAAATCGAAATATTGAGAAAATCACCTTTAAAGGTTGTCCAATTGAATATATTTACAGTAGGAAATTTACACTTAAACTGGATCTTTACTTAATTATTCTAATGATTTTAGGCATACAATTTAAATGTATAATTTTGACCCATAAAACGTATTGTAGGTTGTAAATTATGAATAATTGCAATAGTTTATATGATGTAAATTGTGCTCATTTCAGTATCACTGTGGACAAGTGCACGCCCTGATTTCGCTGAGTTAGATGTGTTTCTAGGTCAACATATTTTGATCCATTTTAATCCCAAAATTTAGTTTTGACCATATCTCTACACCTAAACCCTAATCTTACCCACGAGTAATGCCTAAAATCAGAGGAAATGATAGATGACTGACACGGACGTACAAGCACCACACACTGATTGCAAGCCCAAACTTCACAAAACTATGGTTCTTTAGATCTGATCGGCTAATCACAATGTTGTTCCAGGCTTAGCAAAGATGTAGACATTGTCTACAAAATCAGGTTCTGCGTGGACGAGTTGTTTATCTGGCTCTACTTTGGTTTTCTCTTCTTTTCATTTTTATGAGAGTATTTCACGTGTATTTAATGCAATTAATGCAGGATCTATTTTTTCCCCTGGAGTCCTTTGACTAGTATCAGAATAGACTACATGAACCCGCTATCAAGCGCTAGAGAAGTTAGCAGCTCTCTGTAAAACGTTGGGAGAAAATCTCAGCGTCATGTGCATCAGAACCAAAGAAAAAGAGGAATAACTCACTGCTCTGCTCATTGGTTCACTTTCGCAGCTCGAGTAGACTGAATAGATTGATTATAGAAGATTATTTTATATTCAATTTATAGTTTATGCATGTGCAGTTTATAGTTCATGTGAAGAGCCTTCCTGGCAGGTTTTAGGCACTTGTGTAAAAATGGTGATGGTGTTCAAAATAAAGTCATAAAGAGACTTAACTAAATCAAATCAACATGCGGTGTGAGTGTCCTTGGTGTTTAAAGCAGCTTTTGTCCTCGGTGCACTCAGGAGCTTTGCAGGTAGCCTTCTTGAAGCGTCTTTGAGACGTTGTTCTCCACAGTTCTTCTGGATTTCTCAGTTCGCTGTTTTTTCATGATATTTCACTGACATGCTACAACAAAAGATAGAAATACCTGACTTAAAACCCTTTTTTATCTGGTGAAAGTGCTAGTGTTCTAATAATTTTATAGCACTGTATATATTTCTATATATCTCACTGAATTAGTGTGTGTTTGATTGACATTCATTTGTGTTTGTAGTCATCTAAACCCAAAGTGAGCATTCCTCTGTCTGCCATCGTGGAGGTGAGGACCACCATGCCTCTGGAGATGCCCGACAAAGACAACACGTTCGTGCTCAAGGTACAGTTTGCTCTACTTACTCTAGTCTAGATGGTCCTTCATCTCATATGCTCATGCACGTCATGTATGTAAGCTTTCATTGTTTCCTGGTGCGGTCAGTTCAAGCTGTGGTGTTGTGGATCGCAGGTAGAGAACGGTGCAGAATACATTTTGGAGACCATCGACTCTCTGCAGAAGAACTCGTGGGTCGCTGACATCCAGGACTGCATTGACCCCGGGTGAGACATGTTCCCTTAAAGGAATAGCTCACCCAAAAATGTAAATTCTGTCATCATTTACTCAGCCTCAAGTATTTCCAAATCTGTACGAGTTTCTTTGTTCATGCCGAACACAAAGGAAGATATTTTGACTGTTTTGGTCACCATTGACTTCCATAGTAGAAAAACAAATGTCTATTACAATTCAAAAAAAGAATGTCTTGCTTAGCTTTTTTGTCTTGTTTTCTTTTACTTTCATCTAAACACTCTTAAATCGAGATGCATTTAAGATATTAAGAATTCCCTTTTGGTTGAAACCAAGTAAATGTTTTTCTTAAAAATAGAAAGAAATACCTGCCAATGGGGAAAGAAAGACAATCCTCTTTTCCCAGTAAATTAAGATTGTTTATTTCCCCGTTTTGGATGCGATTAATCGTTTGACAGCAGAACTGTATTTACGACAGAATTTAAGCCTCAAGTGAGAAACTGATAAATGTTTTAAAAGATGAGTTGCTTTGATAAAGTTAGATTTTTGCCGATGTAGTTAACGAATGTCTCTCTGTGTCACAGGGACAGCGGCGATGACATCGAGCTGGCGTCATGCGCTCACAGCCAGCCTCACAAAGACTTCTCGCTGGTGTCGTCCTGCAGCTGTGAGCTTCTGTGTGACGGTACGTCATCGTGCTCAGCCTGCACCTAAACCTGTCCTAGAGCTCAGCCGGGGTGTAACGGTACACAAACACCACGGTTCAGACATACCTGGGTTTTGACGTCACTGTTCAGAATGGTTTCAGTACAGGAGGAGGAAAAACAGACGGGATTTTTTTAATTAAACCATGTTTTTTTGAACACATTGCTCTTTCAGAAATACATTTTGTTAGGATTACCATTTTCTTTTTAAATCTACCTCATTAAATTTTTTTTTTTTAAAGTTACGTTAGACCTACTTTAATATTACAATTAATAACAGAGCCCAATCTTCTGTCATGTAGATTGCACTTTATGTGTTGTTGTTATATAATCATCTACATGATGTGGGCCTAATGCAAAATAGGCAACACTTTACAACAAGGTGTAACATGAAGAAACAACGAACAACACATTTATTACATTTACAGTATTTCATTAATCTTTCTTAATGTTAGTTATTAAAAATAGAGTCGTTCATTGTTAGTTCATGTTAGCTAATATTGTTTACTAATGTTAACTAATGAACCTTACTGTAAAGTGTTACCGTAAAATATAATTGTACCAGTGGAGTCAGAGGCATGCGGATCCATTCACAGCATTTTATTCATAGTCAGACCGTCAGGGTAAACTACAGCATCAGAAACATCAGAGATAATCCAGAAACATAAACAATACCAGACAATGATCGGGGCAGGCGGCAAACAGGCAAGGTCCAGGCAGTGTGAACAAAGGGTAGGCAGCAAGACAAACAGAAACGGGAAACAGTCCTAGGTCAAACACAGGGAAATCTGTGTACAGAAATACTTCACAAAGAGTGAGCCTCTGGGCTAGTCTCATATACTGCAGGGAAAGAGAGTGGTGATGAGGATCAGGTGCAGGTGATCAGCCCCAGGAAATGCAGTCCGGCTAGTGGTGTGACTATGGATGGGAGGTGACCTCTCTTTCTGTACACCTGCGTATCAAAAGGTTTCAGTATGAATATGTGTGCCGTTACACCGCTAGAGCTCAGTAATTCTCAGGCCTGACAGAAGCTGCTGCGTTCTGATGAACTCTGTCTGTACACATGATGTGTTCCTCTTAAGCTGAAGCTGGTAGAGTTGGGTTTATGTTCTGCATGTGTTGCTCAGGTTCACATCGGGGGTCCGAGCGGCTCTGCTCTGCTGCTGCTGATCAGTCGAGTGCTGGCCGCTGTCAGGAGCCGCCCGTCACCCAGCATCCCTCACACGTCCCGTTAGAGCGGTTCCTGCAGTCTTCAGAGGCCCAGAACACTAACACACCGTCAGGTACACACACACCTTCACCACCACAGTGATGCTCCACTTCACATTGACTTAAAGGGGTCATGAACGGCCTGTATTGTGTACTGCTCTCTGAGGTCCACTTATAATAGGACCTTTCCCACCGCTTTATTTCCAGAACTAAAAGTACAGTACTAAAGTACTGGGATAATTTTGCGCAAACTATTTCCCAGCACCATCTGAAGGGTTGCATTCACGCCCAGAGTAGGTACTATGAAGTGACTTAAGCTGGTCAACAGCGATGTCTTTTGCATTCGGCGTTCAACAAGGGAAACAAAGAAGAACGCCGTAGACAAAGTCAGCTTCAGCTAAATGTTGTTTATAGGTACTTCAGCTAAATGTCTGCACAGTATTATGTTTACACTGCGTTTTAAATCACGAGGGTTGTTTCGTATGCGTGCACCCAATCAGCGTACACTTCCATCACTTATAGTTCCTTTTTATAGAAGTAAGAGCTAATTTAGTTACTGGAAATAAAATCGTACAGGTTCCTGCGACATAAACATGCCAAAAAGTGGGTAGTTGGCTAATAGTTGTGTATGATTGACAGTTTACATTCCTCACAGATAGATGCTAGGTCAAAAACACATAAATGCTCAGTACATATCAAGTGATCTGGAATAACAGATAAAGCAATAGTGGTCATGTAATGAAAAATTACTCACTTGTGTTGTGAATCAATATAGTCGCACAGCGACATCATCTTTTAGTTTCAATCTTTCTGAAAATGGAATTGTGCCTTGTTTATAGATCAATCTGGGGTAAAATGAAGTGAGTCAGTTCTTACTGATCTGGATCTTCAAGTTCATTCGCTCTTTCTTAACGTTGGGATCAGAAGGAAGCTAACGCAAACACTGTTTTCCACAGCCTGGCCCTGCACAGTGTCTATTTTTCCTCAGAGCATCTTTATCGTTCGGTTTTTGGAGAGCATCTGGAGGATGCACATAGCGTACAAGACGCATACCTTCCATTGCAACTAGTCTCGCGTAGCCAGTCCTTCAGACTGACGGCTGAAGGTCTGGAATTCATAGCCGCTTTCTTTGGCAAGGCCCGCCCATAAGGCCGTTTGAC
>JAUMHQ010000074.1:1611053-1627382 GCA_032361165.1 Enteromius paludinosus
TAAATCACCTTCATATTGTAATACCTGTCATACCCATGTCATTATACACATTTGTGTCCTCATAAATCACATAAACCTCCACACACACACACACACACAGATAGGAATAGGACACATGCTTATTTGACAATGGTTGTATTTCCTGTTTGGATTTAAGCATATGTATTATTGAATATAAACACATTAGGATATTAATATTATTAGAATTATAGGATATTAAGTAAAAATCATGTTCCATGAAGATGTTTTTTACATTTCCTTATTACAATATTTCTTATTAGTAATATGCATTGCTACGAACTTCATTTGGACAACTTTAAAGGCCGTTTTCTCAATATTTAGTTTGTTTTGTTTTGTTTTGCTCCCTCAGATTCCAGATTTTCAAATAGTTGTATCTCAACCAAATGTTGTCCTCTCCTAACACACCAGACATGAATGGAAATATTATTTATTAATTAAGCTTATGACTGTCTTTTTTGATCTAGTATCACATTTGCTGTTTCTGTTTCAGAAACAGCACTGTTTCACATCTATTTTCACATCTATTTAACTATTTCTTGTTATCTTTTTAAATTTGTATTAATCCTGATCATGATGTCAAGGTGAAGAGAGGCTCTAAAGTCTGGTTACAGGGCTTTAAAATTAAACAAATAAAAAAAGATGAACCTATCACGTTTCCAAAGTAACCTTCCCAACACAGCCAAACTAACAGCGACAGTCCACAGACACGGCTCTGTTCTGTTCAGGGTCAGAGGCTCCAGGAACTATTGTTCAAGCTGACACTGAGTGTTACATAGTGAGACTGGTATCAGCATAACGTCTGCTCCACTTTACAGCTTGTTTGGTCAGTTAGACAAGACAATCAGACATGCTTCAGTATATCTTTTGTTGGACTTCCTTTCAATTAAAGTGCATTAAGCACAAAATGAGTTGTTGAAGTTCAGCAGTACCAGTTTAGTATACTAAAAGTACAATCGCAGGGTATGTTTACTGAGGACATAAATATGTTGTATAAGTTGTCTCTATGAAAAAAGTGGAGTAAGTTTGAAGTGTAATGACCTTCAGAGGTCAAAAAACAAAGCCTTTGGAAAACTGATCCTAAAGAAAATGAAAAAGAGATTCAAAAACAATAAAGATGGAGCAGCGAGATGAAAATCACCTGATAGACAACACACAGGAGGAAGTGAAGCAGCTCGACAGACCACAGGATCAGACACTTCAACATTTTGTTTCATTTAGGTTTTTCTATTTTTGAAGCAGATTTCATGTTATGTATTTCTGACTGGTTCGATGTAACTCACTTCCCTGAAGGTCGCTTGAATAGTTGATTTGTCAGTGTGCTCCTGCTCTCTGGGTTAGGCTCTTCCTGCAGTGTGATCTGACTCTGTGTGTGTGTGTGTGCAGACGTGGCTCCTCATATCCCCGCTGCTCCGCGGGACGCTACCCTCTGTCGAGCCGAGGCCCAGTCGACGCAGCAGCTCTCCGGCTCCGCTCCTCCATCAGAAGCAGTGCTGTCCTCCAGCTCGTCCTCGTCTCCGATGGCTCAGCCGAGCGCTGGCCTGCACAGCCGCAGCAGCAGCGCCGAGAGACTGCTGGAGCCCGGGGCCGCCGGGGCCGACGACTACCACGACAGTGACGGCCCTCGGCGGACTAGAGCCGTGGAGAACCAGTACTCCTTCTACTGACGCTGCTCCGCTTCACCAGAGACCACCTGCTGCAGATTCGGACTGTTCTCCTGCGTGATGTTTCTGATCCCATTTAAACATGTTCAGTACTGAGACATGCTTCTGAAAGAAGTCTCTCCTGTTGGGCTGTATTTATGTGTTCAGTTAAAATTGTGAAATATTATTAGAATTCACAATACCTGTGAACATCTGTTGTGATGTGTTTCTGTGATGTTCAGCATCATCACTCCAGTCCTCAGTGTCACATGATCTTCAGAAATCAGAATAAAATATGATTTGCTGCTCAACACACATTTATTATTATTATAGATGTTGGAAATACATATTTTTGCCAAATATTTTTGTGATCTGTTTTAATTTTCAGGATTTACAGATGAATAAACAATTCAAACGATAGCATTTATCTTTTGTAACATCGTACATGTCTATACTGCTTTCGATCAGTGTTATGCGTGAAGTATCTTTTGAATGGTGTATTCTAAGCTGATTATAAAAATAATAAATATAAATAATTTTAATATAAATGTTTTCTGAAGATCATGTGACACTGAGGACTGGAGTGATGATGCTGAACATCACAGAAACAAGTCATATTCTACAGTAGATTCACATAAAAACAGCTGTTTTAAATTTTAATAATATTTCACAAATTTTCTATTTTTACTGTGTTTTTTGGATCAAATCAAGTCAGCTTTGCTGAGGTTTCTTTCAAAAAGTGTGAAAATACGAGTCATTCCAAACGTTTGACCGGTGGTGTATATTTGATCTTCCTTTATACACCAACACATCACGGAAATGATTTTGCAATCATCAATGATCATCTGAGAGCTGCCGTCTTCGAGCAGTCGCTTGTGCGTTTCTTGACGTGTTTTATTTGGTTTGCAGCACCTGCTGAGAGATGCTCGTGTTCTCTTCATTCAGTGACCGTAAACACCTCCACATCATACAGTTAACCATCATCATCATCCTCATCATCATCAGTGCTGTTCTTCTTGCGGTGTGTTCATGTCTTGCTTTGGGTTCAGTGGGATCTGAAGGGACTGTATGTGGTTTTTTTGGACAGTAGAGATGATGTGTTTCTTCAGGAGTGCGTCAGACCAGCCGTCATCTGATGTGTGTCTATTAGCAAAACTTTATGCCTATCATGTTTAAATTATGTTTACCTGTTTGGCCACACATATTAGTCATTTAGGACACCGATAGAGTTTGGGATGTACTTTTTCTGTTGATTTATACAACGGAGTGTAAAATGTGATATTTTTCATCACTTGTCTATTGGTATTTTTCAAATAATGGCCAAAAATGTAAACGAAGACAAGCCTTTTTATGGTCTGTGGTGATTGGACATCACTGTACTTTTGTGTTTTGAGACATTTTTGTGATGTTTTCCTGCACAAAGGGCTTCTTAACATCATCTGATCTTCATCGATGGCAGAGGGTCTCCCCCCAGAATTCATTCTCTATAATGTTGTTGCAAACCTGTAAGAGTTTCTGCCTTCAGTTGAACACAAAAGAACAATTGGAATAGGCAAACAGTTGCTAAAAGCCACTTCCATAGAGTTTTTCCATGGAGGTCAATGGCTGCCTTTTTTATGTTCAACAGAAGAACAACAAAGCAACAAAATTAATGAGTAAATGATGCAAGAATATTCTTATTAACCACTTCAAGTCACAATCACTGATAAACCCTTAGAACCTGTGTACATTTAATTTATACAATTACATTTGAACATAAAACTGTGTTTGCTAAACAAGTCTCTTTGTTTGACTGCTTCACCGACAAAATCTTCCAAATAACAGTAAACTTCCAAATAAAGTCAACATGAAGTGTGTTTTTGCACAGAACAGAAAATGAGTGTTTGGCTTACCCCATTAGCAGAGTATTCTGCTTATTTCAAGCAAAAACTCACTTGATTTTGACTTAAATCGTGACAGTAATTTTACTTGTCTTCAAAAAATATCTCTTGATTTGTTTTATATTTTGACTGGAAACAAGATAAAAAGCTTGTTAGTGTTGTGTTTCTAGACAGGCTTGCTCTCTGAATCTCATGAATACTATCCACAGACCTTCACTATATCTGCTCAGTGATAAACCGTGACTGTGTCATTACTCTCATGAATTATGGGAGGTTTGTTGTTTCTCATTTGTTCGGTGCGTGTGCTTTCAAGGGGTTTTTCACTGATGTGGTTGATCCTCAGATGTTTCAGCAGTCCCTGATCTTGAGTAACAGAACCAAAACAGCATGTGCTTTACCTTCCACTGGATCGTTTGTTGTTAATGTCCCAACGGTTCAGTGTCACCCAAACCTCCGCCGATAAGAGTCCTGCTTCTGGATAAAGAGACTTGTTCAATGCAACAGTACAGGCCGTCCGATTTCATGGATGTGAGATAATAAAGTGGGAAAACAGGCCTGGCTTTTAACATTTTTGAATGCAAATCTTATGTAAAATATGATTCATAAGTCATGGCCATTTATGTTTTCACATTAACTCATCAAAATAGTTCATATGAAATACAGCTTAAGTTGTTTAATGTACTGTGTAATGAACCTAAAAGACTAACGTACAACCAAGTTGATTATACTGCTCAACGCAAGGCTGGTTTTAGGTTTTTGAGATTTTTGTTTTTTACACTGTCACAATAATGACGTGTTTTGTAATTATTAAATGCTAAAAATATATACAGATAAACTGAATCACAAAGAAACACATTCATAAACCCGACAGCTGATATAAACTCTTGCTGATGCACCCTTACATAAAGCTGCTTGAAAAACATCTGAAGAGCCTTCCTTCGCCACAAAGAAGCTTTTGTGAAACAGATTCTTTATGGAGTCACGTAGACAAAAAAGGTTCTTCTATGGCGTCATTATTTTAAGAGTACATATATAATGATAAAAATATGTTGGCTTTTTCTGTAAATGTTTAAAATCTGCACAGAAGCAGGAGTTTAAACACAGATGACAGTCAATATACCGTCCACCTCGATGCTGCAGCACACTGTTTCTGCAAGAACGGCTGTTAGTGGAGTTCCTGCTGTCCAGCTTTCTGACCGGGGCCTTTTCACACAGATGCTACCCTGGCTTTCATTTTTACATCTCAAAGGGGCTTTTATCAAACCAACAACTTTATTTTTGTTGAATAACTGGCAACACTTTACTATAAGGTGTCACTTATTAATGTAATGACTAACAAGAATAAACAATGAACAATACATTTATTACACGATTAATTAATGTTAATGAAAATACAGTCACTCAGTTGATGTCAGCGCATTAAACACAGCTTGTGATTTTAACAACGCGTTAATAAACACCGAACATTAACTAAGATGAATGAATATTGTCTAAGTATTACTCATTCTTAGCTCATGTTTACTAATGTTCTTTATTGGAAAGTGTTGTTGTTTTTTGTGGATTTTGTATCAACAGAACAACGCAGGTTTAGTTATCACACACCGTGAAACAGCTGTCAGCAACGACTTGACTTTCAGTGTCTGCTGGTTATTAAAGGGATTGGATTTCAGTACATGTGTCCAGTACGTGTAGACGTTTTGTCATGAATAATGTGGGTGCTTGAGTGACCTCTAAATACAGATTTATTTTGTTTGGATAAACCTAATTTTGCAGACTTGTTCTCTTGTGGTAGCACAGGTTTGTCGGCTCCAGGTGAGGTTGGTGTGAAGAGACTGGTAATCCTGCAGCATGGCATCATCAGACGTCCACATGCCCTTTTCTTGCTGATTTGATCTTATTTTCCGTTTAGGAGTTCTTGAATCACATATTTGGGAAGAAAGTATATTGTGCTCGAAGTCTCGTGTGACATGACAGACGCGTGCCCATCATCATCATCATCATCATGTTTAATAACTGAAAACGACCGATGTGTTGTAGAGGCTGTGCACCTTTCCCTTGTTTTATGTAACACCGTCCACCGAGTTGTGTTTATATATGAATCCTGTACGCTGACTAACGGTGGAGCGAGTTCTGAACAGTCTGGGATTGTGTATCAGGTACACATTAAACTTTAGATTTCTGTCATTGAAGAAACACAAAGAAAGGTCTGGAGATTAAACAGATTTGTTCATATAATGAGTGTGGGGAAAAAAAACATTCACACCAGTGTTTCTTATGACTTTATATTATAGATAAAATATTGATTTATTTAGGTATTACATTCTTTTGAACATCAGCAACAAATGTGCTGAATAAATATTGCTAAATAAAGTTTTTCAACAAGCCTGCAATTATTTGATTCAAAGTACAGCAAAAACAGTAATATTGTGAAATATTTTTATTACTTAAAACAACCATTTTATATTTCGATATATATTTTAAAATGCAAATTATCTGAGCGATCAAAGCTTCATTTTCAGCATCATCACTCCAGTCTACAAGCCTTCAGAAATCATTCTAATAAGCTGATTTACTGTTCAAGACTTATTTGATTCTATTAATAATACATCATATTTTCTTTTCATGATTCTTTGACTAACAGAAAGATCAGCATTTATCTGAAATAAAAAGCTCATTCAAAAGCTTGGAGTCAGTATAGCTCTTTTCACTACAAAAATACCAACCGAGCCACAAATCAGAATATTAGAATGATTTCTGAAGATTATGCTGAAAATGTAGCTTTAAAATCACAGAAACCAGTTTACTTTTGCATATATCCAAATAGAAAACAGTTTCAATTGTAAAAACATTTTACAATTGTATTTTTGGATCAAATAAATTCAGGCTGGCTGAATAGAAGAGAGTTCTCTTTAATTAAAAAAAAAGAGCTCTTTAAAGTTTTGACTAGTAATGGCCCTTCTTCCGTATTTTACAGAGTTCATGTCTAGGTTAAATCCCCTCGACATTAGTTCGAGGACCTCAGGCTGATGAGGATGCCGCCTCCGAAGAGCAGCAGGAAGGCGACCGTCACCTCGTTCATCTTCATCCGGGTCCAGGTTCTGAGTCTGTGCTGCTGCTGCCGGCGCACCTGCTCGCGTCTGTATCTCATCTGCTGCTCTTTCTGCAGCTGCTCGCCGTAATGCGCCTGATAGAACGCGTCGAAGTCGAAGTGAGCGCTCGCGCTCGCGCTGTCCGGGGCGCGTCGAGGCGATGTCGCGCGCGAGGCTGACGGTCTCCCCGCGCTCTTGACGTCGCTCCGGTCCAGTATCCCGCGGTCGTACTTCCTCCGGAGGCCGCTGTCGCCGAGCACGCTGTAGGCTTCGGCGACGAGCGCGAAGAGCCGCGCCGCGTCCTCGCCGCGGTTCTGGTTCCGGTCCGGGTGATGGATGAAGGACTGTCTGTAATAGGCGCTCTTGATCTGCGCCGCCGTGGCGTTCGGTGAAACCCGGAGGATGTCATAGTAGGCGGTCGGGCTCCGGTGCAGAGGATCGGTGCAGTAGCCTCGGACCCGCGGTTCTTTGGTCACTCCGTGAGTCCTGTCAGAACCGGCAAGGCTCGTCAACTCATCCGCGGCGGACAGATGATGATACCGTCTCCGTAGTGTTATAACGGCAGAGAGTTTGTATGCTCCGCTCCTCCAACAACCGCTGACCTCCGCCATGGCCATCCAGAGACCCTACATCCGGCAAAACAAAGATATGAACCAATCAGAGACGAGCCACACCGGAAAAGGCTCTCCATTGGCCAATTAAATAGAATTCAATGCAGAACATGAACATCTGGGGGAATACAGAGGAGAGATAAAAAAAAGTTTTATAATAAATGGATAATACATTTTTAATTAATAGAGTTTTTTTAAAGTGATTACAACCTATTTATTTGTTTTATTTATTTATTTAGAATGAACAAGAAGAAAAAGAAAAGGAAACGGATAGAAATATAAATTACATTATGATTATAAATAAATAGGAGCTACCTTATGTATAAAAAACAAAATATATATACACACATACACATATATAACACAATCAAATTAATAAAATAAAGTTATAAACAACACCAGTCCGTTTTTCTCAACCATACCAGTCCTTCAAATTGATACAGCTAAAAGATTATACTCTTTAGAATATAAACCTCTCTGGAGAGATGAAACGCATGATCTGAGCGCCGCCTGCAGGAATCGCGCGCGTGTGAGCAGTAAACATCCGTCGCATGTAGATGACGTCATCCGCGCCGGACACACGCTCTCCTCCATGTGTCGCTCCAGCAGTGTTGTGATCTGTAGTGGTTGTTGGTTAATTCTCATCATGTCTTCGAGCTGTCGCAGACCCGAGCATATGGCACCTCCGGAGGTGGTGGGTGAACGCTTTGTTTTAATTGTTTATAAAGGTTTATAACAGTGATATTAAGCACAGAATATGAAGAACATGAAAAGCTTAGGGAATCGGCTGTCCACGACAGGCCTAAAGCAGCCAAAAACACATTCAATAAAAATAGGAATCGAATTATTGTCAGCTAAATCCCAGAAAATACTGAGATATCATTTTTATTTAACACTAAGTGTCATAATCTCAAACAGCACCAGACGGAGTCTCCGTGTCTGTGAATGAACTGTGTTCACTGTAGCAGATTTTACAAACCTACACATTAATAGTGTCATTTGTTGTCTAATCTACTAAATCTGAGAAACTTACAAGTGTCTAAAAAATAAATAAATAAAAATAATAAAATTTTTCATGTCTTTAATGCAGGTGTCAGGTATGTTTGATGGAATTGTTTTGATATAAGGAAACCAGATAAATGTCTTGTTTTGACAATTTGTTGTTTATCAGACATTCCCTTTAAAGTGCAATAATCATCAGCTATAAACAAGGTAACAATTTATTTATTGAGCCATATAGATCCCTATATCTCTAGAACTAAATCATATAGAGCCTAAAAAAAGATATTAACTTATCTTTAAGACTTTTTGAGATATGCCAACTTCGATTGAAAAAAAACAAAGCCTTTTTCCCATTTTTGGCTGTGACCATTGGCATCTGAACACAGCGATGCACTCATAGGTCTAAGTAATTAATCTCATGGTTAACAATACAATAATGTTCCTGTCAGCTTCCTGAAGTCATTTTCCTGCTCCAGCAGTTTAGCTTTAAATTCCATGAGGAAACTGTCATTTTGACTCAGCTCTATATAATATTTCAAAAATGCTAAAAATAAAATAAAACAAGCAACGTATGAAGAACAGGCCCAGCCAGCTTTATTCCAACAAATCATTTGTTCGTTAAACAAACCCCAAATCACATACATTTTCATTTTATTGGTTTGTGCATCATTTATATTAATGCTTTTTTCTGCTGCTGTTGTCTTTATTTTCAGTTCTATAATGAAGAAGAGGCCAAAAAATACTCCCAGAAGTAAGTACATTGACATTTACAACAGTAAGTCTGGTTCGGTGAGGTCTCATTTCGGGGGTTTTATCATTTGTGACCCTGCAGCTCAAAACCGGTCATGAGGGTCAATTTTTGAAATTGAGATCTGAAAGCTGGATAAATAAGCTTTCCAGTGTTGTGTGCTTCTTAAGACAGGACAATATTTGAAAATCTACAGATGACTGAAAAAAATATTGAGAAAATCACCTTTTAAAGTTTTTCAAATGAAGTTCTGACCCATTACATATTACTAATCAAAAATGAAGCGGAATTCAACAATATGCAATGCATGAAGCACACCTATGCTGTGATGTGTGTGTGTTTCCTGCAGCTCTCGGATGATAGAGATCCAGACACAGATGTCAGAGCGAGCCGTGGAGCTGCTCAGTCTTCCCGAGGATCAGCCCTGTTACCTGCTGGACGTGGGGTGAGCGCTGAGCTCGTGATGGTTCTCTGTATGAACGTGTGTCACGCTGATAGCCTCCTAATGATACGTTCTCCTGCTTCAATCCGTCAGCTGTGGCTCTGGACTCAGTGGAGATCATCTAACAGAAGCTGGCCACCACTGGGTCGGTGTGGACATCAGCACAGCCATGTTGGGTGAGTATACTGCGCACCAGCAGGAGAAACTGTGTTTGCTTTTCATGCATTGCTCAATTTTTTAGATTTGGGGCTTTTTGTGCATTGCATCACAGGAATAAATGAATGAAATGTATTAAAATAGCAAAGCATTATGTTAAATTGCAATAATATTTGACGAGTATTTTTGATGAAATAAATGCAGGCTTGATGATCAGAAGGGACGTCTTCCTCTTCAAAAACAAAAAAAACCTTTCAGATTTTTCACTGGTCTGAAAAGAAATCTTTTTTGGGAAGCAAAAAACTCAAAGAAGCTTATTCTTTAGAGTGTAAATAGAAAGTAATTACATCTTAAACCTATAATACAGAGAAGAAATGAATGAATGCGTGACTGTATTAATTGAGCTTGGAACGCTCTTCTGGACAGACGTTGCCTTGCAGCGAGATGTGGAGGGAGATCTTCTTCTGGGAGACATGGGTGAAGGACTGCCCTTCAGACCGGGCTCGTTCGATGGCTGTATAAGGTATGAGCTCGTGAGATCAGGTGAAAGCAGAAGGCAGTTTGCTGGAAGCATG
Organism: Enteromius paludinosus; assembly: GCA_032361165.1. Classification (NCBI taxonomy): domain Eukaryota; kingdom Metazoa; phylum Chordata; class Actinopteri; order Cypriniformes; family Cyprinidae; genus Enteromius; species Enteromius paludinosus. The sequence goes on from JAUMHQ010000074.1 coordinate 1,621,218, forward strand.
TGTGTGAAATGTTCCTGTTTCTGTCAGTATTTCAGCGCTGCAGTGGTTGTGTAACGCTGATAAGAAAACACACAGCCCTCCGAAGAGACTGTACCGCTTCTTCAGCACGCTCTACTCATCTCTGGTGAGTTCATCTGTGTCTTTGACCTTCCCTCTCTTTGTCATTATTTTCAAACCGTAAGAATGGTGTGTGTTGTTGTAGGCGAGAGGAGCCCGCGCTGTCTTCCAGATATATCCAGAAAACTCGGAGCAGGTCAGTATCTGGTTATTTTTCCATTGGACTCGGCGTTAGAGTGAATGAGTGCAGAAACAGAGCGTCTGCCCACGTACTTTAGTTTTCACTCCATAGAAATGCTGTCCTAACATATTATGATCAAACGATATTATCTTGAATTATTTACTTCATAGCCAGAGAGGGAACGCACTCCAGCGTGAGGATAAAACAGACTAATGTGCATGTATCTTTTCAGTATTAATCGTGATTCAGTTTTTGTGTACATTTTTAATGTATATAAATGCATACAAATACAGTATATATATTTTTTTATATATGTACATGTCTACATGTACACGTCAGCAGATTTCAGTTCGAGGTTTGTGTTTGTGTTTCTCTCTCAGCTGGAGCTGATCACGGCTCAGGCCATGAAAGCCGGCTTCACGGGCGGCATGGTCGTCGACTATCCCAACAGCACCAAAGCCAAAAAGTACCTGTTTCTGCTGAATATTTTCATGGTCATTGATCAGCAAACATGTCTGTAATTGTAATGTGCAGGACTTTCATAATGAGTGACTCTTCCATTTTCTCATGACAGGTTTTTCTTGTGTTTGTTTGCTGGTGTATCTGGTGTCTTACCAAAGGTATGTACAGCCTCCGTATGGACACACACACACACACACACACACACACACACACACACACACGAGTACGTGTTCATGACGGGCTTGTTTCTGTTTTTCAGGGCTTGGATACAGAGTCGACGAGCAGAGGCGTATCAAATCAGGCTCAGTTCACAGCGCAGAGGTAAACACATGGCTATGAATTGATGTATTTTGTTGTCTATCTTAAAACCCTTTCCTCTATAAATAAAAGGGATGCATGCTACCATACTTTTTCTTTTATAGTAGAATATGTCTAATTCCAAAACCAATCTGATACTGCACTATTAAAAAAAAGAGCAATAAAAGGAATAGTTCACCCAAAAATGAAAATGAGCCCATAATTTACTCTTCCCCAAGCCATCCTAGCTGTGTCAGAGTCAGAGTTTTGGAAAAATATATGACCAGGATATATATGTGCCTATAATAATGCACACACTGTATCATCGCAATTTATTTTATACATGCACATAAATATCTGTCACACTGAATGATGATGAAACATTATTCAACCAATTTGAACATTTTATTATTATTATTATTTTTTTTTTTTTAAAGATTAAAGTAGACACTTTATATACAACTTCCTGATGATAAAAGCCACGCACAGTCTGTCACAGGTCACTAGAATAGGATTCAAGGCACTGAAGTAGACACCCCTGCTCTTTTTAAAGGTCTCGTTTCAAAAATATGAAAGGAAAGTCTGTAAAGAAGAGTAAAGACTGGATCGTGGAAAAAAAGGAAAGACGGCGCCGGCAGGGGAGGTACGTTTTGCTTTATCATCTTAAATGTTTGACTGTATTGGCCATGTGCAACAAAAACAGCTGCTTTAGCTCTGAATGTTCAGCTGTGTCCGTCAGTTCATTTGTTTTTCCTGTTTATTTCTTGGTGATTTCTTCAATGAAAGCAAACAAGCCATTATAAGTGATTGATTTTTAGAAAGTGGTCATGTTTTCAGCGGTTGTTATATGTCAGATTTTCATCGATGTTGTGTGTGTTCTGTGTTTTCTCCTCTCAGGGATGTAAGGGCCGACACCAAGTACACGGGTCGTCACCGAAAACCTCGCTTTTGATCTCTCAGCCGCTTCATATGAGCGTCTTTCCTCCACGGCACATGCAGAAGACTCAATCTACTGGAGCCAGTTACAACGCATACATCTCTATTGACCGATCATAAGCCAGAACCAGACATGTGCGCTTTGAGGAAATATATTACGGGAGCATCATGTCCTCTCCTGTAAAGATGCAATTAAAGGACTTCTCTTATAAGATCAACATGTGCATTAGCAGAAGCCTTAATAAAGCAGATTCTATCTTCTCCGCTGTAACTCTTTAATTAATCTGCATATACAGCATGCACTATAGTGCATTATCTAGAGAAATAATTTATAGTTCACTTAAAAGAGATTTGGGTTGATTATTGGATACAATTTTTGGTTTGTGCATTTATTCCCTGGAGCGCTACCATCCTGCAGATATCAGCTCCAACCCCAGGCAAACACACCTGAAGCGGCTCATCAAGGTGTTCAGGGTTACTTGATAATGACAGACAGGTGTCGAAGCAGGGGTGGAGATCTCTGCACTTAGCATCACATGTGTTGTCTCATATTGGCATAAATGCTTTGTCATTTCAGGGTCTGAGCAGACGTGCACTCTGTTTCCTGTCTGAGTACTGCAGGTTTTTGAAAACAAGCTGTTCGTGCAGCTCACTGCTCTAAATGAAAGGATTTGGATGCTGATCTTTTATATGACGTTATTTAGGAGTTGTTTTCCAGGTTGAGAGCTGAAACATATTTATAGATCACATCGGAAAGAGACGAGCACATACAGTTTCTGTGCAAATGTTCATTCTACGAATGACATGTATGCATATTTGAGAGGTGATCAAATTCGCACAACTTTTTATAGTTGGTATGTGAAAGTGAAGTGACATGTGGCCAGGTATGGTGACCCACACTTGGAATTTGTGCTCTGCGTTTAACCCATCCAAGTGCGCGTGCATACACACACGCAGAGCAGTGATCACCCACCGCACACGCACACACCTGGGGAACACTGCCTTGCTCAAGGGTCTCACCTCAGTCGTGGTATTGAAGGTGGGGAGAGTGCTGGGAATTCACTCCCACCACCCACAATCCCTGCCGGACCTGGGACTCGAACCCACAACCTTTTGGTTACAAATGTGTTTTCTTCATTCAAGTACAATACATAATATCTACACATGAGTACAATATTCTTGTTTGCTTGCAGCTGAGGCTGTCATTTGAGCACCTACTTCGATGTTATTATGATATCACCAGCGTGGCTGTTGTCATTATTTATTGATTGATTTTATTATTTGGCAGCGCTGCCACTTTCATTTTATATGCCTGCCCAGAGCTATGCTTGTTTTCCGTGAGTTTATATTGGCTCACTCCCAGAGGGCGTGTTCTGGCCAGCCTCTCTGCTCTAGTGCTTTCCAACAGGTACTGTGGCAGATTGTTTCACGTGGGTATTTGGTTTATCCTTTAGTTTATCATCTTTGACATGCCGGCTTTCTGACTCATATTGAAATTCTTCCCTCACTTATTATGCAGGTGGTTGCTGATTTTATAATTGCTAGGGATGGTAAGATTCACAGATTTTCATAAATTAATGATAGGATGCATTGATTTGAAAAAGTGTGCATACAAGTTGGCATTTGTATTTGCATCAGTAAAAAACATTTATTAATAATTACTGGTATATGAGCTATGACCAATATTTTACCCTAACGCGTCCCCTCGTCACTGCTGCTATGACGTATCGCAACGCTACGGAGACCAAGGCGTGTTCTGACTCCTGAGAGTCACATGTAGATTAGTATGTGTCTGAAGTAAAAGAGAACCACTGAAAGATTTAAGATGATATGCGCGCGCGCCCGCGTCACAGAGAGCGGAGCCAACTTTCAATGACGCGCTTCTTCAGCAAGCGATGAACGAGTTAATCATGAAGGACCGCACGCAAGAGCTCAAACATGTAAGTATTCCGTCAGGCTGAACTTTATATCGATGCTCTAGGAAGGACAGATATTGATCACTTCTCAGATGACTGGTGTAAGTTATATGCGATGAGCACGGACACCTGTTTATTGTTTTGTTTAGGTATTACTTATTTACACTGACCACTTATCGTTTCCTTTAATTGAGATGAATAGATTCATAGTGCAGAAAATCATCATTCATTAGTTTGCCTGCTCACGTGAGACTGAAATGAAGTCATGCTATTTATACAGCAGTACTTTGCTATAGAGCAGAAAACTGATTGATCATTATGTTAACTGAGCAGATGTGATCTTTGCATGGTAAGTGATGCTTTAACTGTGATTTTCTGTGTGGAGTGATGAGCTGAGCACAGTAATCATTAACCAGCTTGTCCTCTTTATCACTGAACAAACAGAGGATTCTGTCCTGTTGTGATCCTGGTTTAGCCTTTAGGTCACTCCAGATTCAAACAGCATCACCCCACTCTCCACTGTTAGTGTCCAGTTATTTAAGGAGCACATAACTCACCCCGTGCTAACACTATGACCCAGCGATGAGGCTGAGGGCAGAAATAATCCAGCTGCAGGGGTAAATATGACCCTCTGTAGTCTGCCAGACACTGATTGTTTACACCGACCCAAGTTTACTTTCTGAATCAGAATCAGAAAAAGCTTTATTGGCAAGTATGCTTCAACATAGAAGGAATTTGTTTCAGTGTCATAAGCTACACACATTAAATTAATACATTCAGTTACAATAAGACTGTTACCAGTAAAAATAAATATATATCAAAAAAATCTATATCATTTTTCCAAGTGACACAGAATCAGTGTTTACCTGTGTATGATGCAGTTAAAATTGCAGAAATAATTATATTAGATTGTTTTAAACATAACATTTTGAACATTTAAATATTATTTTGCTTTAAAATAAATGATAAATACATGTTTGAGTCTTTGAATCTATTATTTAATCGGTTACTGGAACAGCTGTTGCTCAGATACTGGACATAAAACAGTTCTGCTGTGACGTGTTTGGAGCTATTTTTGTATTGGTGAAGTAACAGATAATATTAACAATACTGTGTTTAAAAAGTAACTCACTTAACTTAACTTGTTTATTAATATAAAACTAAAGTCCCATTTATAAAGGTATTCAGATTTTTGCATCCCCGCCACTGCCTGTTCTGGGAGTATTGTAGTAATTCCAGCGGGTCGATTTATGCACATGTACAACAGTGATATATTTACAACAGCAAATTCCACTCAGTTCAGTGTCGGGGGCTCAGTTGCTTTGACTATATCATACAGAAGTACAGTGTCCTCCACTATTATTGGCACCCTTGGTAAATCTGAGCAAAGGTGGCTGTGAAAATAATTCTGCATTGTTTATGCTTTTGATCTTTCATTTAAAACTTTCAGAGAATTCTATCATTGAAATGAAACAATTGAAAACGGGGAGAAAAACTCATGAAATTAATGTTTTTCTTCAATACATGTGGGCCACAATTATTGGCACCCAATTATTGCTGTGTCCTTTTCCCAAGATAACAGCTCTCTCTGAAGAGTTTAAAAGAGAGCATTCCTTCATCCAGAATCACTCCAGACCCTTCAGATCACCAGCTCCATGATGCTTCTCCTCTTTAGTTCTCCTCACTCAGGGTTCAGCTCAGAGGACTGGGACAGACATGGCAAGAGCTTCATTTTGTGCTCAGTGACTAATTCTTCTGTTTATTTAGGATTATTGTTCCAGTGGAAGACCCAACCATGACCCGTTATAAGATTTCTTACAGAGTCAGTGAATTATTGATTTGTTATCTGCTGGTGTTTGATAGATCAGACAGATCCCTCTTGTGGTGCGTTCTTCTTTGTTTCCCTTGTTGATTGCCACGTGCAAATGACATCACTGACGACTGGCTTACATCACTTCTTAGTGCACACCGTCGGTGCGAATACAACCCTTCAGATGGTGCTGGGAAATAGTTTACGCAAAATCAACCCAGTACTTAAATACTGTACCTTTAGTTTGGGAAATAAGGTTGTGCGAAAGGCCCTGGATACACAATCAGTTAAGACACCCAGCAATTTTCTATTTAATTTAAATATTAAACACATGTCAGATTGTGTAAGAGCTTATAGTGCGTGTGTGTGTGTGTGCATCTGGATCCGGCGATCTGTCCACGGAGCTCATCTAGGTGTTCTGATGAAGATCAGCCTAACAATCCTTTAACGGATTTGATTAATAAATGTGTATCAGTGTGTTATGTGTAAGCCAGAGTAAAGAGATG
>JAUMHQ010000074.1:1627482-1644158 GCA_032361165.1 Enteromius paludinosus
GTGGGGACAATTGGTCCCCATAAGGTGATAAATACCAGGTGCACACACACACACACACACACACACACACACACACAATATTCATGCACTGAAGTAATCTAAGTCTGAATCATCTACGGTATTATTTTATCTAGATAAGAACAAAAACATTAAGACGAGTAGGCCTACGCTACACAAAACATCAAAAGCACAAATTCTTTCTTTCCGTTGTCACAAAAAACAACACTTTTCTTCGCACAGAACCATCGAAAGCCAAATATTTTCTTCAAGGTTAACTCCTCTTGTTTATCACCTCTGAGAGTGAGATCACTTTAGCACTTGACCAGTGTGTCCATCAGTGTGGTGTGTTGTATATCACACATAGTTCTTTATGGCATAGCCGCTGTGAGTGTCCGTCTTGGTCAGTGTGTATCTCGGGGAGTAGTTGTGGCGCTCCGGTGGGCAGCTGGTGCAGAGGACAGCCCCGCCGACGATCAGAAATCCAGCAGTGACCCAGCCCACATACAGCGCTGCCCCCATCTCCCGCTTCAGCGCTTCATGCACAATGGGATTGTGAAAGTCTCTGATGATGGAGTCGGCCGTCCAGGACACGGGCACCAGGGCGGTCAGTCCTGAAAGCATGAAGGTGATCCCAGAGACCACCACGATCCGTGCTTTGGCCCGCGGGTTACTGAGGCAGTTTGTGCAGTCAGCCCCAATCAGAAAGATGAGGAACGCCAAGCAGGCCAGAGCCATGGTGGTCACGATCAGGCCTCGCGCCGCCTGCAGGGAAGGGTCCAAATCCAGCAGCGCGTCATAGAGCTTACACTGCATCTGACCGATGCGCTCGTACACACACGTCATCCACAGGCCCTCCCAGAAGACCTGAGCCACCACGATGTTTGTGCCGATGAAGGCAGTCACCTTCCACATGGGCAGAGCGCAGATGATGATGGTTCCTGCAAAGCCGATCATTGAAAGAGTGATTCCCAAGACCTGCAGAGCCATGGAGGGGCCTGGGAGGATACAAAACAACCATTAGGATATATTTGAGCATTATGTCTGAGCAACAGTGCTTTCAATAATGAAATAGATTTGATTTTAGCACTACCCTTACACAAAAGGCATACAAAGTATCCATTTACAGTGGAGTATATCTATTTACAAGTGGAAATAGCCTGTCTTGCTGGCAGAGGCTCTTTACAGTAGCTCCTCCCACCAACATGTGATTGGGCTAGTAAACTTTACAAGATTTGCCACCAGCTCCAGTGGCGCAGAGAATAAAACAGTTTTGACACTGGGTTAAATTTCAAATCACATCAGAAAAGCATCTATTTTTAATAAAAATGAAGGAAATAATCAGTTAGTTAGGGTATGTAGGGAGGGCTTTATTGTCCCAACAAGATGACAACCGTGGCATCAATCATTTTTATTAAAAATAAAATTAATTATTGCATACTTCTTTATAAAGTACTACAATACTGAGGTGCAGATCATTGCCACTATTAGAAATAATAGTAATACACTTTATTATATATACATGTATGGTACTGCTTGTCAAACATATATTCACTCATACACACATATTTGGAAATATATGTTTCTTAAATTTAACAGTCACTTATGATATACAGGGGGGCAAAAAAAATTTATTTAGCCACCAATTGTGCAAGTTCACCCACTTAAAAAGATGAGAGAGGCCTGTAATTTTCATCATAGCTATACCTCAACTATGAGAGACAAAAAAAATAAATAAATAAAAATCCAGAAAATCACATTGTAGGATTTTTAACAAATTAATTGGTAAATTCCTCTGTAAAGTAAGTATTTGGTCATATACAAACACACAAGATTTGTGGCTCTCGCAGACCTGTATCGTCTTCTTTAGTCAGCTCCTCTGTCCTCCACTCGTTACCTGTATTAATGGCATCTGTTTGAACTCATTATCAGTATAAAAGACACCTGTCCACAACCTCAAACACTCAAACTTGGTGAGAAAAAATCAACTGGGGGAGCAATTATTAGAAGTTGGAAGACATACAAGACCACTGATAATCTCCCTCCGTGTGGGGCTCCAAGCAAGATCTCACCCCGTGGGGTCAAAATGATCACAAGAACCCCAGAACCACACAGGGGACCTAGTGCATGACCTGCAGAGAGCTGGGACCAAAGTAACAAAGGCTAGCATCACACTGCACCACCAGGGACTTAAACCCAGCAGTGCCAGATGTGTCCTCCTGCTTCAGCCACTACTACATGTCCAGAGTCAGACCTGTCTGAAGTCTGCTGGAGAGCATCTGGATAATCCTGAAGAGGATCAGGAGAACGTCATATAACCAAAATAGAACTTTTTGGTAAAAACTCAACTTGTGGAGTTTGGAGGAGAAAGAACGCTGAGTTGCATCCAAAGAACACCAGACCTGCTGTGAAGCAAGGCAATACTCAAGATATTGAGTGAAAACCTCCTTCCATCAGCAAGGGCATTGAAGATGAAGATACAGGATACAACATTATGAACAATAGATTTACATTGCATTTTAATTTGCATTATAATCCAATATATCTTTGTTCTGTAAGGTAGTATGGCTTTCTCTAGATAGGGGGCAGTATATCAAACTACAGTGACGTTTAATTGGAATTGGTTCAACTGAGACATTGTGTTTGAAACGTCAATATAAAACCGATACTGACCGAGGAGCAGATTTCTCAACAGAGATCCAGAGAGGCGCTTGTCATGCTTTTCTTTCTGTCTTTGACATCATTTGTTTACATCTAAGAATGCAACGCATGTGCTCAGACATAAAAGAATTCACGTGTACTTTTCTTGAAAGAATACATGGCATTTCCTTGAAGAGGTTATCTGAAATACTGTATCTCTGTGACTCGAGACTGTTGAGGATGGAAAATAAGAAAATGAACAAATGACGCTTTCATTGTAAGCAAGGTCAGGTTGTTTGTGTGTTATTAAGCCTGAGAACTGTGTGAGCCTGTAAGTGAGGCCAGGTGGAAGAACTGGTTTTCAGTTGAACTGAATCCCTAAACTGAACTCTGTTTATATTCACTATGAATTTGAATGTGTCAGATATAGAAAGAAGTCATTATCCATTCACGTTTATAACTCTTTGAAGAGGTGAAGAAACACAAAATAGGCTACACATTGTGATGTCATCATAATTAATAAATTACTGTAACCTAAAGCAACTATAAGAATTACTGTACTGTAATAGAAACTGTAAATAAATAAAAAAACACAAAACAAAACAAAAAACTATGCATCATCTTGTTCTGAAAGTGCACGTGGGTTTTTTCGATTGACTCATGCTATCAGTAGTTGTTCCTGCACAGCAGGTTTTCCTAGTGCTGTGCACTTTATGTTCCAATCCTCCTACTCACAGAAAACTAAACGAGGCATTGTCAAGCTAATAAAAAATGAAAAGAAGTAATATTTACCAACTGAATAAAGTGAAATAAAACAAAAACACAGAACTATTTAGAAAGGATGTTTCATTCATGCAAAACTCATAAAAGGTGTCTTAAAAAGGCCCATCAGCAAAACATTCAACAGCAAGGATTTATGCCTGGATATGGCTCATCATGTGACACAGACACATAATCTTTGACCAAATTCCATCTACCACTGGGAGCTTATTCATCACTGGGCAACAGATGTTTATTTTTTGGCAGGACATTCAAAAGCAGCCATATGCTCGGAAACCAAAAGAAAAAAGGTCAAGAAATGTGTTTGCTAAAATATATTTCTGTAAACATATTTTCTACCAGCATATGTTTTTTGTTTTGTTTTTGTTCTCAATTCTGAATTATTAAAAAAAAATATGAATAGATATTTTGGCTCCATATATTCAATCCAAGAAAATGTATTCACATTTGAAGAAAAAATGTATTTGGTGTCTATAACACCATATATTTGAATATGAATAAAAATCATGAGTCTAACGTTGATCCACAGCTAAAGATTGGAAATACTACTGCGATTCATGTACTACTAACATTATCCACGTGATTGTCATTATAGTGCTATTAATGTTTTCTGTGTTCACTTTATGTTGTATGCTGTGCACTAAAAAAAAAAGGGAAATGTAAACAATTTTGCTACAATAAAGTTGAAATTAAATATATTTTCAGCCTAATAGATATATTTCACTCTTTGTTTACACCATTTATTCAAAATATATTTTTGCCAGAAAAAAATTGTGCAGTATGGCTATATTTAATTAATATAAAACAGGGCATACTGAAGAGCAAGCGCTTTTGTGCAAGCATTCCAAAAGTCAATTCAAAGATCTAAAAGTGCACCAAATATTTCACCTACTTTAATCTTTACACACACCACTAAATGATCTTTCAAAGTGCCATGAGAACCCCAGAGATGCCCACCAGGATGGAGAACACCAGCAGGACACAAGCAGCTATCAGATCGGGGCTCAGAGCCAGCATGGAGTCGTGGACCTTACACTGCATCTGACCGGTGCTCTCCACCACGCAGCTCATCACGATCCCCTCCCAGAAGATCTGAGAGGTCACTATGTTGGTGCCAATGAAGGTTGTTACTGGCGCACACAATTATTACTCCAACCCAGCCGAACAGAGCCAGGATGCAGCCCAGTAACTGCATGCCCATAGACACCATCTCAATAGTCTCTATTTAGGAGGAAAACGCGCAGGATTGAGAAGAAAGCATGCTAGTACGAATGAGAAACTGCAGAAACCGAGGCGAAGCAGCTTTGTGAGATTCTATGCGTTTGAGACAATAAAGGGGTTTTAATTAAATGAGAGATCAGTTTACGGTCCTTTGTCAACTCCTAAAGGGACACTTTTATTTAAATGAGCTTGTTTAGAAGCATACTGAGAGCTTTCTATAGGTTGAATGGAGTGTGGCTGTATTGATTCAGGTCCATATGAAGCACAGAATTTAATTTTAATACAGAAATGTCTAACAAATGATCGTGACCCACATCCTGTTGTTAATATTCAGACAAATGCCTTTGCTAGTATCACCTCTGACATCTCTGTCTAACCGGTTTGGGAGGACCTGAAACCAGAGTTTCAGCAAAACAACTTCACAGTGTTTTGGTTGGAACAGAGATTAGGTGTTGTGTTTAAATTTTACACTTGTTCAAACATTGTGCATTTATAAAATATTTGAATTCTGTGCTTAACATTATTTTTCTAGAAATGTTGTATTTTGCTGAAATGCGTGCACGTGAATCTCAGGGATGGATTCGATGTTGGCATACCCTCAGAATAGATATTTCAAAGAGGCCCAGCAGAAGCACATTCAACTGTTTACCTGTATGAGCCGTCACAGAGTAATGACAGACACATGATTAGAATTTGATTAATAACATGTGCTGTAAACATAGCCATTGGTTTTTCCAGAAAGGCTGAAAGAAGGTGTGTACAAGAAATAAAGAAAAAATCGGTTTCTCCTTCCTCCTCGTTTTAGCCTTATCATAGATCTAGAGAATTTACGCTCATTTATGTTGAATTAGTCTGGGGTTTTTTTTTTTTTGCATTTTAATCCACCACTTTCAACTCTGAGAAGCATATTTTGGTTTTTTTAGGCAGTTGTTTTAACAAAGTTATAGAGTATTTGTCATTGAGCAAATATTACTGAAGAAACAATGGTTTTTGCCTAATTTTGTCTACATTTCTTTGAATGAAACAGAGATAGATTAAAGATGTCTGAAATTATTTATTTATAAATGTTTTCAGCAAAATACAGACTTTTTTAATAACATTGTTAAAAACCAGTTTTACAGGAGGTCTTTGTCAGCATCTCTGTTGCTATTTTCAACAGTTTTAGCGCGATCTTCAATGTTTTCTTTGATGTGAGAATATTCAGTGCTGTCAAACTATTACAATGAAATGATGCCAATGCAGTATAATAAATTGTTTTACAGAAGCATTTATTTTAATGAACAAACAGTAAGACAAATTTACTGATCAAGGCATAATTGTGCAAAAATGCTCACTTATGTTTAGAAAAAAAAAACTTAGAAGGTTAAATGCACATTAAAAAACCATAGCCATTGTAATTTAATAACAGTCAGATAGCTGTGATGATTAATGAAACGAGTCATACTGTCACATTCAACATAAATTACAAGAATAGCTTGTTTATATTTATATATATATAAAAAAAACATTTCAGATCTCTGTCGCTTCCCTGAGTTCTGATTCCTCTCATTACATTATAAACGCACACTTTCACCTTTCAGTGATCTGTAGAATCACAGCACAAAATCTCAGTAAATACATTACGCCATATCAGATACTGTCCTTCTTTCGTTTCTCCTCGGGAAGAAAAAAAATCAGGAATAAAGAGGTTTTACGAAAAGAGGGTCTTTGTAATTAAAGTCTTTTGAATGCTTGGTTAGTTTCAGACGTAGGCTCTGCTGGTGGCAGTGGACCGTGGCTGAGAGTACTTGATGTTGTAGTTGTCCTCTTTAGGCGGGCAGGAGCTGCACAGAATACCTCCTCCCAGGATCAGCAGAGCAGCAGCTCCCCATCCAATGTAGAGAGAAGGCCCAAGCTCCCTCCTTTGGCCCTCTGTGAGAAGGGGATTGTAGAAATCCCTAATGATGGTGTTAGCTGACCAGCAGACGGGGACCAGGACCAGCACTCCAGCGACGATGAAGATCACACCACTGGCGATAGCCACCTTTGCCTTGGATTCTTCCTTCTCAACAAAGTTGGTGCATTTTCCACCGGCAAGCCCCGTGATGATCCCAAAGACGCAGACGATGATGGCGATGATCACAAGCGCCCGAGCGGCCTGCAGGTCCTGAGGTAAAGCCAGGAGCGAGTCGTAGATTTTGCACTGCATCTGTCCTGTGCTCTGGACCACACAGTTCATCCACAAGCCCTCCCAGATGATCTGCGCTGTGACGATATTGGCTCCAATGAACGCACTCATCCTCCACATGGGAAGGGCGCAGATCACAATCGCTCCCAAGAAACCTATAGCGGCCATGGACAGGCCTAGCATCTGTCGGCACATGGACACCATTTTGCTGTCCTTTTCTCAACTTCTTTGGCTTGAAAGTAAGCGTTTGCTCCTCTGTGAATCGTAGCAATGACTTCTGAGCCTAGCTTTTTAGAGTTTTAAGATTGTCTCAGGAAGGAGGAGTCCAAGTCAGATGGACCTGAAACCGGGTTAAGGTGAATTTTCAAGCCTGACCAGATTCCCCAGCAGGGAATGACGATACAGAGGCCAGTTTCGGTGAGGTACATCAGCGAGGAACAATGAAGTGTCACATAAACACAAAGGAACCAAGTCGTCAGCCAATCGGATTGAAGAGATATCACACACATAGTCGTTAGGACTCAAAATCAAAATATTTGAAGCTAAAAATAAAGCTAAATGATATAAGACATTTTAGTGCTCATTGGATATGCATGACTTTGTTTTATACTTTGATTAAAACCTAAACCAATGCAACACTGACATTGGTTTGAATTGATTTTCTGTTAATGTCCAAGCAGAAATCATGGTGCTTTCCAAGTAATATTTACAATACAACTACATCAACACTTTACTTGAAAATTAAATAAATGATTTAATCAGATTTTCCTTATTAGCAATTTTTTTTTTAATAAATATATATTTAATCATTTTCATCTATTTGACAGCTAAGGGAGAAAGGTTTAATGCTCAATTTTAATTTGGTGAATGAAGGATGAATATATAAATGAATCAATGAGATAACTTCCAATAATAATCCAAAAACATGTTTATTGACAATACAATTTAAAAATACAAAGCTATGCTTATTTTCTAAATATTCCCCATTGGAGAAGCAATCAAAGTTACAATTTCTTTGGGAAAATCACAAAAAAGACACGTAAACAACTGCAGTACTTGCACATTTCATTACTCTTCTGAAACATTCATATGTACATACTTCATTCGCATTACATCGTCAAACCACTGGAATGAGACGAGAAAGCAGACAAACAAGATTTTCCAAAACATCTCCGTTCAAAGTCTAGCAAAGACTAAGACACTCCAAGCAAGCCATACATACATTTATACATTATATTTAACCAAACAGTACAGATTTCATTCAAAGTTATTTTTATTGTCCATCAACTAAAGATATTGTCCTGGAACAGCTGAGTAAGTTGGGGCCGGATAAGGTTTGTTAGGAACATAAGCTCCAGTATACACAGCACTCGGTGCGTATGTTTTGGCAGGCATATAAGACCCAGGAGGCCCGTAAATTGGTCCTTGGTAGGGGTACATGGGGTATTTTGGATACATATCTTCTCTCGGGGGGCAGGAAGTGCACAGAATGATCCCTCCAAACAGAAGAAACCCTGAGGCGCCCCAGCCGATGTATATGGATGCCCCAAGCTCTCTCTTTTGGGTCTCGATTGTGAGGATGCTCTGGTAATCTGAGATGGTGTAGGCTGAAGACCAGCAGACGGGAATGAGACAGACGACTCCTGCTACGATGCACAGGATGCCACCCACGATCAGCACTTTAGCCATGGAGGACTCTTTCTTCAGACAGCTGCTGCACTGGCCTCCCACAAACGTCAAGAGCATCCCAACGAAGCCGATTAATATTGCGATGATGGTCAGGGCTCTTGCCGCTTGCAAGTCCTGGGACAGTTTCATAATCGAGTCTTGGACTTTACACTGCATCTGTCCTGTGCTCTGCATCACACAGTTCATCCACAAGCCGTCCCAGACGATCTGACCCGTGACGATGTTGGCACCGATGTACGAAGTCACGCGCCACATGGGAATGCCACAGCAGACACATATACCGACGAATCCAACGAAGCACAGGATCTGGCCGGAAACCTCTTTAGCAATCCTCCCCATGTTGAAGCTGCTGGTGTCGTCGAACTCAAACGCAGCTGTTGGTCTGGTCTTAACCCATAGGTGTTTGAGAAACAAGCAGGAAGTGATGGCCTGTTTGATTTAGACACAGATCCTCACTGGGAGGAGTTCTGTGTATCTGGCTGGTTATTCCTGCTAAACAAGATTCCGAGGAAAGGTTCTTCAAATATGCTGCCTGCTCAGCACTTTCCATGAAAAACACAGATCTGGTTTTGACTGCATATAGCTACTGTCTAGATTCTCCGAACTTTATATAATGTCACTTGCGAACAACGATTTGAAGATTCTTTCAGACGAGTTAAAGAATGAAAATTCTGTCATCATTTACTCACCTTCGAGTGCTTGTATGAAAATGAATTTCTTTGTTCTGCTGAACACAAAAGAAAGTATTTTGAAGAAGGTTTGTAACCAAGCTGTTTTGGGTCACCATTGACGTCCATAGTAGGAAAACAAATGCTATGGAAGTCAACGGTGCCTGTATACAAACTTTCTTTAAAATATCTTCCTTTGTATGTATGATTCATGCTACCAGATGCAGTAGCAGAAATTAAGTACTTTTTCAAAAATATCTAAATGTAGAAATATATTGAGCTCAGGATGTTTTTGAATGTGAGTTTTATTTTGGGTTGAAATGTTACAGCGCAGTGCTTAGAAATTTCCTTAACATTCCAGTCTGCATATTTTGCAAGAAATCAAGGTTTTTGAGGAAAACATTTCAGTATTTTTCTCCATGTATAATTGATTTCAGTGGGTATCAAGAGGATGAAGGTCCAAATTTCAGTTTCGATGTAGCTTGAAACTGCTCTACACAATCCCAGCTGTGGAAAATGAGCCTTATCTAGTGAAATGATTGTCTCTTTTCTAAATTTAATAAACACATAAACACCATTTCCCTTGTTTGTTTAACTTAATTGGCTTGGATGTGTTTGATTTTCTGTTAAGTTGTCAGGGGACTATTTTCAGGCGCTTTATAACATCATTGCAACTTCTATGAATCAATAAAAGATCAAACATTAGATTTATCTTTGTCCCAGTTTCTTATTGTATGCATCAATATATAGCCATGTATTGTCAACACATGTATTGTTGTATACTGAAAAATATAAGTACTAGTTTCCAATATATGTATCGTGTAACGTTATATTTTGGAATATATTCCCATATATATTTGCCTGGTAAGGGTGGACTTTAGACTCTGCATCACACAGTTCATTAGACGTCTTTGAATTTCCCTCAAAGAACCTATTAATGGGTCTGTTAATCATCACACTACATGCCACTGGTGTTTCAAGATTTGAAATCCCACCAATATCTAAAAGTGGTGAGATGCTACGGAAATATACATTACTCAGTACATTTAATTTTTATTTGTGCAGACAAGTACATAGGTCATCTTTTACTTTTTACTTTTTCGTGGTCCTGTGAAGACCCTTTTTGGGGTTAGAATGCTACAAGACTTCAAAGGACCCTAAAAGGGCGTTTATGGGCCTATTAATCATTGCAGAATGCTTTGAGTTTCCATCTCTGTGGATACAACTGTTGAGTAAATTCATGTGAATGTGGATCATGTCATATAAACATACTGTATATTAAAGAGGCTAATATGCTAAATAGAGCCAAGAGATGTTTTGATTAGTAGAGATGGGATTTTACCATAACATTTAAACATGTCCTTCTCATTTATACATTTATTTGTTTGTGAAATAATATTGAATATGACTACACATGTATCAGCTTGTGAGATATGATTCAGTTAAAGCCATACATCACAGTCAGAAGACTAAGGATGCTTTGCTGTTGTTTTATTGAAATACATAATACACATGATAAATTAGAGAATAATAATAAAAAAGGTATTATTGTACTGTACACCAGTGCTTGGCAGTAACTATATATAATCTGGATTACATGATCAGATTTGTTTTGGGGACATTCGTATATGGCAAATTGTACATATTTTACAAGGAGGCTAATTCATACGACCTCACTTATATTATATATCATGAGTTACCAATTCGTATGAATTTGTACGAATGACCTACACCTAAACCTACTTATCACTGAGGTTTTATGAGGTCGTATGAATTTGTACGAATTAGCCACCTTGTATGATTGACACACAAATTGGTGGAGGATCTGTGTTGGACAGTCACGTGGATATAATTACACAGAAAACTGAGAGGCCACACAGCATTTGATCACTGGATTTACAAAAAATAATAAAAAATAAATAAATAAAAGTACTGATGAACGCATTCATGTTTGACTTTTCATTGAGTTAACCATGCATGCTGTCTTTAAACACAATACACAAATTCATGTTATTTCTTATTTTCATATAATTGGGTCAAAAGTAGTTTAAACGTAATCAGAAATCAGTCAAAGTAATGTAAAGAATTATGTTACTAATTCTATTTTTTATGCAATTTTGAATCATTACAATTGGAAGGTAATGTACTCAGCACTGTTGTGCGCGTTTTAAATAAACAAATAATCTATGTTTAGAATTCCACTCTAAAAGTTGTAATATATACATTACTCTTTTATAATAAGTGTCTTGCATTGCACTGAAGGAATACATTTGATCAACTCAAGCTTTCCCAGAGAACTGAACCAATAATGTTTCTAGTGCTTTTGCTTGCTACTGTTTCAGCTAAAAACAAATTAAACAAATAATAATAATAATGAATAATAATAAAAACAAATTTCGATGGAAAGTACTAAACAATGTAAAAGCATAAACCTTATCACAGCATTGAATCTCTCTTTAGAAGATATGTACACACAGCTCTGTAATTGTGAAGAGGAAAAAATATCTCAAGTAACTCTACAGATGAATTGCTGACATACAGTGACGAATTAGATCAAACAGTCACTCGAGTGTGTATTTTAAGGCCGGTCGAGCAGGTTCTGAGTCTCAGACAAACTCTCTTGGAGCAGAATTGGTCCTCACAGCAGAGAACTTGGGGTTGTAGATGCGTTCTGGCTTCGGCGGGCAGTTCCAGCAAAGGATTCCTCCTCCCAGTAACAGCAAGCCAGCCGATCCCCAGCCGACATACAGAGCTGCGCCCAGCTCCCTCCGCTGGGCCTCTATCATCATGGGGTTATAGAAGTTCTGTATGGTGGTGTGTGCCGCCCACGACACTGGGATCAGACACAGAACGCCAGAGATGATCAGGAGAATGCCTGCAACGATGCACGCCTTTGCTTTAGAGCCCTGGTCCTCAATGCAGTTGGTGCACTTCCCACCAGCCAGAGAAGCTACGATCCCAAAGAGTCCAGTCAGAATAGAGATGATGATCATGGCCCGGCCCGCTTGGAGATCAGAGCTGAGGGCCAGCATGGAGTCGTAGACTTTACACTGCATCTGTCCGGTGCTCTGCACCACACAGTTCATCCACATGCCCTCCCAGATGACCTGTGCCGTGACGATGTTGGCCCCGACGAAGGCAGACACCTTCCACTGGGGCAAAGCGCACACGATGATGACCCCCAGCCAACCCAGCATGGCTGTGGATATGCCCATAATCTGGAGTCCTTGGGAGGCCATTTTAAACCACAGCCTTTACAGTGAAAAGTCCTGGAAAGTGTGCGAACCAGATACTTTTGGTATTTATAGTAAAGGCTGGGAAAGGTGGAGTTTGGTTCTCCTGAGCTGATGCCCCTATGTTTGCACATTTACTCTATAAACACAAAACTAATGGCTTTCAAAGGTAAGACAACACTTCAAGGTCAGTTAACAAATAGCTTTTCTAAACGACCTTGCTCTGACATAAAAGGCACTGTGAAACTATAATCTTTATATACATGATTATACCTTGAAATATTTAATGTATGCTGTCTTCACATTTTTATGATAAGGGTTAAAAAACCAAAAAACGTAAAGAAATGTTCTCATCTATTTTGAAACCGCAGAAAAGGATCATTAAAATGCTTTTACTGATCAGTTGTGATGTATGATAACTGGAGAAAGCTTCTGTCAGTGTTTCCTTTCCTCTCATTGGTGGTATGAAGCATGTGACCCAAGGACAGCTAACTTTGCTTCATGCACTGTTGCAAGATCATTTGTTGCTGTACAGGAAAATTTCAGTTTCAAGAGCCCAAAAGTATGTCACTGATAAAATACAAATAATAAGACAATAATAAGATCAAAAGTTACAATCATAAATATTTTTGTTAAAATATGTTAACATTAGCACAAAGTAAACTACATCAACAATAATTATTTATCAAAATAACTTTAAATAATTATGATCAAATAGATCTGTATCTTAATGTTTTGATGATATTTTTTATTTAATTTCTACACTGTTATGTTCCTTGTTAGATACAGAGAACTGGGGCTAGTTGTCACGACTTCAAAAACTCTTCAAAGTTCACTGTAGTAAAAACAACAACAACTGCAGCAACAATAAAAAACAAGCAAAAAACAAAAACAAACAAACAAAGAAAATAGGAAAATTTATATTTGGACCATATTGCTGCCATCTGTTGAAAATAAATGAATAAATAACATGACTTGATGTTCAAATAAAAATCATGTAATGACAATAATGGCCAGTAGATGGCTGAAACAAACTATGCATCCACCTAGAGCACACGAATTCAAGATTTATCACCAGGGATATTTGGATATAGGTAGACATTATTAAACCAATGATTATGGATATATATATGTATCCTGAAATATATTTTTCTTTTCAAGAAATTCAGTCCTACAGCATTCCTCTGACTCTCTCTCTGTCTAAGTGTGGGTGAGTGTGAATCTTTTGCACTCATCATGTAGTCATTGCTTCTCATGACGAGGTGTGACACCTCCCAGATGACTTGTTTATCAGATACCTATGGGAAACCCAACTGTCTGCCTAAACGGAGATTACAAACTGATTTTTATTATTTCAAAACAATTCACATACAATCCATTTTTATCTGAGTGTAATGAAGCACAACAACCAAAAATGTGTGTTTGTAAAGATTTTTTATTGAAATTTCTATTTTTATATTGAAATGTTTTGTAGCACAGCACAAATATCTGTCACAAAGCACAACCTGATTACATTTACATTTTGTATAAATCCTTAACACATATCTGAAAAGGGAATCCACACAGTGTGTGGATCCAGCTAACAAAAAAAAAGAGGTATTTACAGTTCTCATACAAGTTTTGGCAGTTCTGTTCTTCATTTTCATCATTGCTTTCAAATATTGACAGCCGACTGCTAATTCAAGTAATAACATTCACATAAACAATCACCTGTAACACGACAGGTCAAAACAGGACCAATGTACACAAATTAAAGTCTGTCCTCCTCGGATCATACATAGCCTTTGTTTCCTCCGGGCCGAGCCGTGTACTTAGCAGTGTATTGATCTTTAGGAGGGCAGTTTGCACAAAGCAACGACCCGCCAATAATCAACAGCACCGAAGCCCCCCATCCAATAAACAATGAAGCCCCCAGCTCTTTCTTCTGTGCGCTGACCGTCATAGGATTGTAGAAGTCCCTTATAATCGTATTGGCCGTCCAGCAGACGGGAATCAAACACAGAACTCCAGCCACGATGAAGATGGCTCCCGCAATGATGCCGACTTTGGCCTTGGCGGCCTCGTCCTCGATGCAGTTAGTGCATTTCCCTCCAGCAGCCGCTAGCAGGATGCCAATGACACCCACCAGGATAGAGACCACGATCAGGGCTCGAGCCGCCTGCATATCTGAGCTGAGGGCCAGCATGGAGTCGTACACCTTACACTGCATCTGTCCTGTGCTCTGCACCACACAGCTCATCCAGATCCCCTCCCAGGTTGTCTGCGCAGTCACTATGTTCTGTCCGATGAAAGCCGTGACGAGCCACATGGGGAGAGCGCAAACCACGATCACCCCGATCCAGCCGACGATGGCCAGGGCTATGCCCAGCATCTGCAACCCCGCTGATACCATACTAGCACACTGTTTTGGTAAAACAACAGTCTTTGGTCTCTGGAGCTGCTTTAGTGCACATGGGAGTAAAGTGGGCCCTTTTATGTGAAGAGAAACAAGGAGGGGCCGCACGAATCACTCTCAGGAGCACCGTCACCATGATCACCACCCCTGGCTGTTGTGTCATTAATCAATCAAATCCCAGTGACGAGCCTCAGCTCTCTAATTGCGTTAGGGTGGATTTGGTTTTGCTTAATGGGACATTTTATGAATTACAATCTCATAGTTGCTCATTGTATTTGTGGAACATAACATTAGCGTGACTCATGGTTCAACACTCAAAAAAAAAAAAAAAAACATCCCTAAGAAAAATAGGACCAATCCTAGTAGCGAGGAAGACACAAATATAAAAGCAAAAATAGGCATCCCAAGGCACGTGAAGGGTTTTGAAAGATAAAGTTACATAACTGAAACTGGGCAATGTGTTAAAATACTAATGCACTGCAATAAAATAGGGATTTTCCCTCTAATACACACACCCAAGAGACACTGAGCTTTGATTCTCTTGTTGCTAATTGCAGATCAAGTTTTAGCTTAGGAGGAGGATTTTACATAATGCACTTCACCTGTACTTAGAAGATAATTATGTAACATCTGTACCGTTTTAATAATGGGTTTTACTAAATTAGTCATTCTGAGCAAAGCATATCACATGCCACCTTCTCACACATTCATTTTACACTCTCACAAGAAAGACTTCAACGGTGAAAGCAGTCGCTTGAACAAGACGGGAAACTTCCTTTCTTTTCATAATTCATGTGTTTCTAAACAGAAGCATTTCTAAAGAGACAAACGAGAGGAAAAAAAAAGCATTCGGTTGCTGACCTGGTTTCCAGAGTCCAGAGAAAGAGGTGCAATCTTTCCTAAAGCCACTGCAGCACTATATAGTTAAAAGAACTAAAAAGTGTTCACTGTCCAAGGGTTTGCAGACATTTAGAGGCACATGGTGGAGGAATGAAAGTCAATCCCAGGTGTTTGCAGTGTAGAAAATAGAAAAAAAGAGGGCCAGAGTAAGGGATACTGATTGTTTCATAAATGAAAGAAGGCTCTGTTTGGTGGCCAGAAGCACAATAATGGCTCTATTTTACATGGCAGCTCATTAAAATCCCCTTGGCCAGGAGAAAGGGGATACGGTTCCTCACACACGTACACAGGTAGGGAATGTCTGCAATTAAGGATTCGAGGAAAGATGGTTTGCCAAAGATTAGCTTCTCAGAGGGGTTTCTGAATTCTTTAAAAGCAGGCTCTGGAAGAATCCAACATTTCAATACAAACATGGGATGGGATTGATCCAATTGAAATACAAAGACAACTACTTTCAAGTAAAACCTTTTTGAAATAGTTAATTAAAAGATTATGCACAGTAGTCATAATCACATGACCATGATGTTGGTAATATAGCGAATCATACTTTCTGTAGATTCAAGCGCACCCTTAGTTTGTTTAACTGGGTTTGTCTGAACGTGCATCTGAACACATGTTAGAAGTTTCTACATGCTTAGGGCTTTCAAAGTCAGAAAGGCTTTTCTAAAATCCTTCCAAACGTTTAGTTATGAGAACTGGCTGGTCTAGTTCTTAGGAAAATTAGTACATGGTAAATATGATTTGTAAAACAACAATGAACATACAATTGGAGTTTTAGAAAATCATCAGCGTCAGAAAAAAACATAAAATGTCAACCTTTTACTTTTCGGTCAAAATGTAACTAAAATAAAAACAATAATGTCTTGAGATAAGAAACATAAAAACAAGTTATCTCATCCAAAGTAGAGGTTTTTGCTTATATAATTTATTTTTGTGTGTACTGTGTATATTCATATGCATATACAAAGACAAACAGTACATATTTT